>OZ026846.1:5134632-5230505 GCA_964023205.1 Lutraria lutraria | reverse complement strand
GATCTCAAGAATATGAGTTTGAGAAAGAATCTCAATTGAAATATTCAATTAAAGTGTCCATAGAAGCATTTGCATTTACAGGTCCATGTTTAATTAATTCATTATTTAGTAAAGATTTATCATTTTTGGAAACTGATCAATAGTTCAGCTTTGCATATATAGCCATCACTCGCTTTGCGGACAAGAATTTTGATGCGGACCCAAGTACTATGTTTTTCTACATCCGCCTTGCAAATGTTTAAGTTAACTGGTTCCCGTTCAAGTGCAAATCTATGCAAGTTCAGTTACCATGATTACTGTTTGTTTCATGTTGTCTTGTTCCGTACTATAAAGCAACTTGGCATTAGGTTATTAGAAGGTATATTTTTACCATTCTACCTGGTACAACTCTTAAAAATTATCTCTGAAGTATGTTTAAACAAGTCACTTTATCTGCAATATTTGTGTCGTCAAATCTGGTATGTATGAACATAACCGAAGCCTACGTGACAGGAATGGCCTATTAACAAATTTATACACATCTATTGCATCATACAGACATTAAAAGAAAAACAATTATTGCTATTTCAGTACACAAACGATCATTAAAACAATCATAAATCGCAAGGATTAAAATTATTTTTGTAAATTTGACACAATACAGTATTAATGTTAACTGCGGCCTCATTAATCACATTTATTTGAGTGAAAAGCCACAGCTAAACATAACTAATGAAAACATCACAATATAAAATAAATATTTTTATGTTTTAATTCATGAAATAAACAATAAATAACATTTTAAGCATGTAATAAACAGGTGAATTATACTGTAGCATTAATTTGCATAATGAAATGTCCTTGAAGAAACACTTTAACCAACTAACAACAAACAGTCTATTCATTATACTAGGATAAATGACCATACCTAGTACACCATACAAACACAATGGAATGTTAATGACAGAAAAATGAAACTGATTCATTAAGTTTAACACCAGGCTTGTAAGTAATCTTCTATTATAATTAACAGGTGATTCATTGGAGCATTTCATTACTGAGGTTTTATTTCGTACAACAAATGAAGCAAAATGAAAACAAAAATCTAATATTATATGTGTAAGAAAAAAATTAAATTGAGAATTAACTTCTGAATGGTATACATGGGTTCTCTTCATGGCACAAATTGACCTGTTGAAGTCACATGACATATATTTCATGTTATCAAGAATACCGGAACACTAGTGCAAAATTTCACTGTAATCAAGAGACATTTATATATTTACATTATATCACTAATTCATGCCTCAGGCCACACTTACATGTAAGGTTCTAATTTGTGACAGAACATTTTCGGAAAATGGGGACATGAGATTATTAGCTGATAAAATTGTCCTTGAAAAATCATGAAAATTAAGATATCAGGTCAATGAACAAGCTAAAATTTAAAACATAGAAGTAACATTGTAAAAACATAAAATCACAATAATAAATTATGCTATTAAAACAAAACCATTTCCCTGAATAAACTTCAATCGTCTTTCAATATTTGTTACCTTCGGTACACAAGAAAACAATCACAATTTAAATGCAACCTTTTGTAATCAAAATATGAATACCTTTTACATTGTGTAATACAACATTAATTCTTTCCAACAAAATTGTACAAGCTACTGATGCTATGATTTATCAGTTAGATGTTACACTTACATTGAGGTACATGTACTAATTTGAGGTAAATCAGTTTCGCTACGGCAGGGGTTTTCTTTATCAAATAGTTGAAGCCTGCAAAGGGCGCCTTCCCTTCTGAAAATTTCTTTGAGAACATGCAATTTTCCCAAAATTTCCTATTTACTCCCAATATGTATATTTTCCCCGTAAGAGGACAACCAGCTAGGATGCCTTTCCCAAAGCATAAAGAAAACCCCATTCAATCTAATGACATGGACTTGAGATTGGTATTAAATCTTACATAAAATGTATAGTAATCTCAAATCAAGTAAGGTAACATTCTTAATTTTTTGTCAACACTACAGACCAGAAATTTCTGAAATTACTGGACTGAAATATGTAATAAATGAAACTGATATCTGATAATAAGTTTTCTCATACACTTGTGGACCATGCCTACTGTCACAACTGTTGAACAATTTAACTCTGATGGAAAATGTGACTGCTTGGAAGTTGAAATAGCAAATATTTCATCCATCTTAATCATTAATAATAATTTATACCGTAAATAAGTAAAATAAAGACAGGACAAAAGAACTCTAATGACTGTTTAAATGTGAATATAAATATAAGAAGCACTGGGAGCAAAACATTTATGGTAATATATAATTAAATATTAATGAATCATCAAGAATGAACCAGGCTGTTACACTTGTCTTGACTTATCAGCATTAAACAATTATAACCAACACATACATAGCGACTATCACCTAGTTAAGTGAATAAATACACTTAACAATACGCCATCAGGCGTTATCACATGAAGCAATGGAAAATACATGAATGATTCTAAAAATGTGTTAAACTAAACAAGAGTAAAAACTTCAACACTTGTCAGTAAATCGATCATTAAAAATTCTGTCTCTGTGTTGTTGTTGCAAAATAGGTTTAAGAATGTTCTCAGCTTCTGTGACTCGGCGTGAGAATCGTGCACGATCTCGAGCATACTGTTCCCAGGGTCCTTTCCTAGCAGTTTGATACGCATGCCACCATGTAATCATGGGATGTACTGTAGTCAATGATTTAGGTTCTGCAAAATGAACCTGAAAAGAACAACAATAAATTTTGTAAATAAATAAGGCTTCATGAAAATGTTAGACTTTCATATTTCCAGAAATCGTTCGACAGTCTTACCAAATGTTTTTATATCACTTTTTATTGACAAACACTTGAAATATACTTTTATATATTATAAACAAATTAAATCATGCTTTAAATTAATGCTTTAGAATTCGAAACAAGATAAATCTGTGGTTAAGATTTTGAGTTTATGTACAGACAACTCATAGCAGTCCTGAATCACTGCCTAAAGATTCTGTATAGTATGGATTTTAAACTTGTCCAAAATTACCTGTTTATTAGATTTTGACTTCATTTTGGGTACTTCAGCTTCCACAGAGACATGTATCTTCCACTTCATGTTAATCTTATCAATGGAATTGGAGTCGTCTTCCTCATGAGAAACTGGCGTAGAAGGCTGTACTGAACAGGACATTCGGAACATCAAAGGATCGGTACATCGGAATCCTAAATCACAGTGTTTTAAGTCATCATCATCCAAAGATGACAGATTTTCATCAGTAAAGTCGCTGTCGTTATCTGACCAGTCAGAATCACTATCAAAATCGCAATGAAAACGAACTGTATGAGAATCATTGTCACTGTCATCATCAGAGTCACGCCCAAGAATAAAGGCAACAACACTTTGAGATCGATGAGCATTACTAGAATTCTGTGCATTTTTGTTTTCGGTTTTCTTACTAGCGCAATTCTCAGAAGCATCCTTGTTTTGTTGAGCTTTATGGCGTCGACGCTTCTTTGCAGAGGGTCGATTTCTTTTTCCACAATTACGAATGTACAAGACAGCTAACAAAGCCTCTTTCGCAGCACTATCATTCACAACCTTAATATTATCTTCTTTCTGTTCAACAGGTGAAGTTTGAATGTTTTTGTCTAATTGGATATCATTCATTAACTGAGTGTCTTCATGTGGATGACTTTTCTGAGGTTTTGGGGATCCACATTTTTGTTTTAGAACTTCTTTAAAATCTATATCTCTATTTTCATTATCACAGACACTTTCTGGGGTAGGTAGAGTTTGACTAGACTCATCAGAATTTCCTTCTGACTGGTTTTTCATCTCGCTACCATTCTCAATACTATACCAGTTGTGTAACTGTTTATTCTCACTGTCACAATTAACTACATCCTGAGAACTTAGAAGATTTTCATTGCTTTTATCAGACTCAGAAGTTGGTTCACTCTTTTCAATTTGAGCACATTTAACAGGACTGCTGTCATATTCAAACCAGTCTGTCTCAATTATATCATCTATCACATCAGATTCAACAGGACTGATACAAGTAGTATCGATATCACGAATGTCGTTCTCAGTTTTTTCTTGACCAGAAGTTTGGGAATGGGTGTCATCTACTGGCTTTGTGGACATTGTAGGTACTGATGGTGATAAGTGAGAAGTCTTCATTACACATGGTACAGAAACTCTACAAGGCTGACAACTATTAGTTCTCTCTGGTGATGGAGAAGGACATGTTGCTTCAGAGGATTGCTTGCTTTTCTGAAGTAGCCTAGCATTGTAAGGAGTCAATTTTGGGTCAACTGGTGTAGATGGATGTCTCATTACCGGGGTACCTTCACATCTCCGCTGTGGAGGTACATACTTCTGAACTACTGGATGCTTATTCATGATGTTATTAGACGAACAGTTATTCATAAGTTTAGAATGTAAAACACATAGAAAATTCTCGGTCCAATGAACTGGCTTCTCGCATCCGGAACACCCTGTGGTGGGTTCAAGTCTCATTGAATCCATTTTCTCTGCTTCATTTACAAGAAATGTTTGATAGCCGTTACCTGGCATTTTTGAACTAAGGCTTTTAGACAATGATTTCTGCGGATAAAAGTTTCCTAAATATTTAGCAGCTGTATCAATATATGCTCCCAAAGAACACATCATTGGATTCTTACTCAAGTTGTTGGATATACCACAATGTGTTTGGTATACAGGCTGGTTCCCTTTTCCTGTCTCCCCTTTTTGGACTGAATGACTGGTTCTAGGTGATGAAATTTCACCAGTACTGTTAAGTCGTAATAACCCAGGGTAATTTCGATTCTTACAACCCACACACATTTCACCACGTTTTACTTGAAAATCCGTATCAGAGAAATTTGTACGAGAAGAACTCATACTTCAAGGGGTGATCATTAAATCACTTAAAATTCCATGATTCACACAAGACCTCTTTGGTGGGCAGGTATAACAAAGTTAAAGTTATATAAATGTTCTTCACAAATGGGCGCGTTTCTCCACCGCTTGGTTTTACAACACCAAACTGTCCACTTTCCCTCAGGAATAATCACGTAGTCTACACCGTTTCCTGCTAGAATTCTTGATAATTCAGTAGCGTTCATAGAAGAGTCTCTATTGTAATCGATTTCACTATCCATTATCACTTAAAGTACGAGATTGTATTCAAAGTTTGTTCTTATTTTGTTCATCATGTTGCTATTTTGTCGTTAATTTCGTAAACGGAAGTTGATATACTCATATAAAGTAAGTATTCCTTCGCTTCGCGAAATAGTCCCGTATTCGACCTTAATTTTCGACTTTTAAATTTATTCGATAAATATTGTTTTAACAATATCTTCTGTAAACATATCTAAGTGACTTACATTGGAAACAAAGCAATCGTGTTATCTTCATAAATTCGGTTTCTTATGCGGAATGATATTTACTAATTTAAGTGAAGGTCAATGTCTAAAATTAACATCATTGCATCAGCCGGCGTTGCGTTTTTTCGGAGAATTGACAGTATTTCTTATTTGTGAAGAATAAAGAGTTTAAATTTTCATTGAATATGCTTAAGAATGAACGATAGAATAAAGTTTAAGTCATCTGTAATTCGCATTTGCTTTTAAACTAAGTAAAAGCACTGGTTTTATATATATTGTCCTACTTTCTGTTTCGAAGCTAAAAATAGACTTTAGGTGATTCACGGAACTTCTCGATGATTCACGGCCGTACCCGATACACCAAACAACTACGTCACGGAATTTTGTCAAAGTACTGTATTCAACAACGCGGTAAAACCCAACTTGTCTAGAATCTAGCACAGACACTTGGGGTTAGGAGCTTTAAAAAACCAAAATATTTGTATTTTTGTCAATCCCAACACATAAACTTATCATATATATCAATAAAACCTAAAATAAGCCGTTTTGAAAAAATACATTTTTCAACGTCAACAATATATACTACAAGATATAAATGTTCGTTGGAAAAATAGCTCACACGTACCTTCGAAAACACCTCGTATTTTATTCCATTTCCAACATTTTCACATAATCCTTGTGTCAGTCGATGTAGTACACATTATTCTTCATGATTATTGTCAAGTTTAAGTTTCAACCTCAACATTAACACCAAAATATCCAAAACAATTAGCAAAATTGTCAATATTTTGCATCAGCCACATTTACAATCTATATGGTTCCCGGCTTTGTAGTATATGACTGCATTGAGTACTGAAATAATGAGAACCAGCAGGCAAAATAACATACTGGTTCTCATGTGTTCAATACGTGGTGCATTCAAACACTACAAAGTCGGGAACCATATAGATTGTAAATGTGGCTGATGCAAAATATTGACAATTTTGCTAATTGTTTTGGATATTTTGGTGTTAATGTTGAGGTTGAAACTTAAACTTGACAATAATCATGAAGAATAATGTGTACTACATCGACTGACACAAGGAATATGTGAAAATGTTGGAAATGGAATAAAATACGAGGTGTTTTCGAAGGTACGTGTGAGCTATTTTTCCAACGAACATTTATATCTTGTAGTATATATTGTTGACGTTGAAAAATGTATTTTTTCAAAACGGCTTATTTTAGGTTTTATTGATAGATATGATAAGTTTATGTGTTGGGATTGACAAAAATACAAATATTTTGGTTTTTTAAAGCTCCTAACCCCAAGTGTCTGTGGAATCTAGATACTTTCAATTTTGTTCAGATATGGGATTTTTTCTTGATTTACATCTTTTGGGAGACCACTACCAGAGAATAAGCATGAACTAGTTATGTTAAAAATCTATAAAATCTACAAATTTCGATCTAAGTTTTAAATTTCCTCGGCTCGAGGCTCGAATACAAACTATTTTCAAGGGTACGTATACGTGTCACACGTGCACGGATGATTGTAGATCCACTTAGCAGTAGAAATGGTAAGAGCTTGACATAATAATGTGTCTTATTATATTTAGAACAAATAAGTAAGGTACTTGATAAAAACGCAAATATTTATAGTCGTTGTCAACTTGACAGTTGAATATATTTGTCACATATGCACTTTAAATGAGTCGATGGACAATTAATAGAACAACCAATCGAAATTCATTCATTCATTTATCAGCTTATAGAACAAACCGAAGTTCCCAAAGAGGTTGAAATGACTTTAATTGGCTGTACGTAATAGGTACCTACTGTATAATTCGGACAAATTACAACCGAAAAACAAAAGCACTGATGGGTGAAGATATGTCTTGCACTCTACAGACTGAGTCTAGAGAAAGGGCCACATTTTGTATATATAAACTCAGTGATTCAATACAGAAATACACGTTTCAGCCAATTAAATTACGAAAGAGATCATTTCTTGGAAACCCAGATCTGTTTTAACGCGTCCACGTGAACGAAACGCTTTCGTGTGGATTAATTTCCGAAGCATTGGATGTGTACATGGAAACCGAAAGTATAAATATTATCTAATAAAAATAAAGAAAAATCCCTATAATTTATTCATGATATGTCAAATAACTTAAGTATAGCAGGCAGTTAAATTGTACATACCGTGATGTACTTTTAATTCATTAAGATTTATATCAGTCTTATACAAATTTAATCACAAAACAATTTGTGGAAAAACGCTAAGTAAAACATATGCTTTTTAGATAATAAATAGTTATACATGTACAATTAAAAATAAACGTGTTAAAACATTTTGTTATATTTGAACAACTTTCAATTATACATGCGGAACATTTTTGTAACTTGGCCGGTCTTATCGGCAAAATTGTCTCCCTTGAAAACGTCTTATCGATCACTCCGATAACGTTTATCTATAAACTGATTTACTATAGATTTATATAGGAGCTGTATGGTTTAACACTAATAACTTGTTTATAACATTAAATGAGAAAATTTTATAACCTCGTGAAGTAATCTTCATTCTGTGCACTTTATTTCAATATAATTTTTATTAATGTGGTATGTGAACGTATTGCTTCCATTTTCGTTTGAAGTTAGTGACTATCGTTTGTTCATAATTCTATATGAAAACTGTCAAAATACTCTTAAACCTCGTTTTTGACAGGCCATAAAGTTGTTTTTTACTAAAATGACATTTTTTTATAACCTCGTGAAGTATTCTGTGGTGTCCAAGCTTTATTACAATATATTTTTTAAGAAATTTGAAAATATGGAAATTGCTTCCAATTTAGTTTGAAAATGGAGATATTCGCGTTCAAGCGCGCGTTTTCATATCAATATTGTAATAAGTACATTGTACATGTACAGTAGTCGATGTAGCAACTACCGAATTAGTTGTTGTTATTATGACCTTTCATACATTAAACACGTGACTAATTATTAAATTGCTTTAGCAGGTGTATAATTTAAGTCGGTATATTTTTACCATGTTACAAAAAATGCTAATTTTTATAGGTTTATATAAACGGGTCCAAAAACTCAAAATATAACCATGGCTACTTTACGGTCACCCTATGAATATAAATATATTTGTTACAAATTAGGTGAAATTAAATGATTTTCTCGAGCATGTTTTACCGGAAGCATATTCTGTATTATTTAGCTTTTAAAAGGATTATCTTCAGAAAATATGTATGTATAAGTCCTTGTTATTTATCACACTTTATAAAACTAGGATTTGTTTCAACTTTCCAGTCGTGAGCTTGCTGGGTCAGAAACATAGATTAAGTGATTTTATAAACTCAGAAGAATATTCCAATTATTCTTTAAAGCCCAATTGATTTTGAATGCAGTAATTCAAAACAATAGATAAATTGATAATTAAATATAAGAAATATATTTTATTTGAACTAATATCGATGTACAACAATATTTTACACAAAGCCTTTTTAGTCTCATCTAGTAAAAATGTCAAATGCTTTTTCTTATTTCTTTGCAATTTCATTGAAAAAATACCGTGCTATATTTCTATAATTATGTACTTTTTGATTGAAAAGAATATTAAGAAAATGCATTCGTGTGGATACGTTTTATTATCTGATACTGACCACTTTTATGACTGATGATATACAATTAACAGGATGTTACGTAGTGTTTATTGATTTTATCGACCTGTTAAAGGGATATTGCTCATTCATGCAGTATCGGCCGGGTGTTAAAATTGACATGCAATGTTTGATATACGCCATTTCAAATTAAATGTCAATTTATTATTATCAATATTATTATTGAACGTGCCGTTTTAACTTTTAAAAGTCCCAAAAGTTTTACTAATATAGTTCTACTAGGACAGTAACCAATAAATATCTAAATTTAAAGACATTGAACAGCTCCTATTTAAGTGACCCCAAAAGCAACTGGAGGTCTATTCTCTTAATTGTTTAATTGCCCCTTATCTGTCTAATCATGTCTGGTCACGGTCAGCTTAGTGTCTGGTTAAAAGATTTATAGTGATAATTAGTTTATGAAAAACTTTTGTTGTTTTCATAGCACATACAACAAATTATATTGAATACTGATATAATTAAAAAAATATATTTTCAGGGTTTCCAATATCTTGTTTGCCTTACTTAGCACAGTCATTAGAGATCGTGTCCCAACATCGAGTTGGATCTGGTCGGGCAATAAGAATCTCAATGTCAGTTTGACTTGTCCCGAGCTGTGTTAAAACATGCGGCATCTTTTTAATTGCTTCCCAATTTTGCAGAGATGGAGAGATGGTCCAGAAAAGTTTTAAGTTTCACCGCGGGAGTGGGTTTTACACAAAAAGATCCGAGTAACAAACCATATATTAACAGTATGCTATAAAGCCGTCATTGTCAAGATTTAGTCAAAGACGGACTACTAATTGTTGCATATGGCGTATTTTCGTTAAGACGTCGGGATATCCGCATGATGCATATGTCACGTGACACACGTCGTTAATGGTGATCACTTAACGCTTGTGAAAATCAAGATGTTAAAGAGAAAAGCGAAGACGAAGAAGTAATGTTGTTGTTTTGGAACGGGTGAGTGTAAAAATATGTTGCTTCTATTTAACAGTTCAATACTACTGTACGTAGCATTTGTATTTCAATTTTAATCACTAAATTCTCAGAATTTGAGAAAATCAAAGACGCTAACTGCCTGGCCCGTCAAGACGTGCATGGTTGGTACCTATCATTTTAGTTTTCTTTCATATGACTTTACTCAATTTCAATGAAATAAAGCTGTACTAATGATGTAGGAAATAATGTTAACGTTCTTGTTCAGTCTATTAAATAGAAAGTTAACATTTGAAGGTTCTACAGCTATAGTGCATGCAAGCATTAGAATTCGTCGTCTTTCAAATGACAAGAATGACAATATAGGCCTATATCTTAGGAAAATCATATTTTTACAATTACATGTATATATATACTTGTACAGTAAATTAGAAGATGTGTCGATACTATATACATAAATGTTTATAGAACTTATCTTACAGATATTTTAACCTAACTACACTTGTATCATCAGTAATCGAGTTCAACAATTTTCTCTTAGATTTCATTATTTCTTCGTCTGTTTCTTATTTATTTGACTCATTCATGTATGTATACAACTAAAACAAATGGGTGTATCTTTGTCAATGAAATATCCTATAATAATAATTATCACATAAATCACGTACCTTACATGAAAAAGACAACATATCGATTGATTCAGTGTGCCTTTATGTGTGATACTTGTAAACGATTGTATTGTGAACATAGTCGGAGATCTATGCTTTAATATACGGTACTTTTGAAATTTTGTACTCTGATGTCCATATTAAGCAATTGAAAGGTATGCATGTCCAGAAGTACTTGAGTAGTTCCTGACATAATTTGGACTACATGTTGATCCTTGAATAACACTAATTTCTTTATTGCAATCCCAATAACCCGACCAGTTGTTTGAAGTAATCGGTGGTCGGGTGGACTACTAATTAAACGATAGGTCGTGGATTCGATCTCAGCTCCGCTTTTCAATATTTCAAGGACACTATTTCAATGTCCCCATCCCAACTATCGAGCTATGTACTGTGTTAAGAAAATAACAGGAAACGGATGAGGCGTGTACGTGTGCACCGGGCAGCTATAAAGATCCAGTAAAATACATGTAATCGAAGAGTAGGGATACAGATGCCTGGTTCTCCTGTATCTCCTCTCCCCTCTCTCCGCCATGGGGCGGCTCTAAAATGACCGTCACCATACCGTTAAACAGGGAAAAAAATCGACATTCAAAATACGACAAGTCCATTACATTCAAATCTTAACTGAATCCTCTCACTTGGCATTCGATGTGATAGGACCAATAATTAATAAAATAAAAGAAGCCCCAGTTCAAGTTTTGGTCTCAGCTACCTTTTGTTATAATAACTTCATATAAGAGCATTAAGATTTGTGTAATATTATTATGATGATGATCAGTCTTTCTACAATGAACTTCTGTCAAGGACCAAGCTTCCAACCCTTGATATAAGACGTATGAGAACAATATGGCTCTGGAACCATTCAAAAGTATTAATAGTTTGGCCCCCACCAGTCTTATCAAATCTTATTCAAAAACAAAATAATACATATAACTTCCGCTATTCTAATATGTTACTGATTCCACATGTGAGATCTACTAAAGCTGATAAACTTTGAACCCCTTCAGGTATGCAGCCCCTGTACTATGGAACTCTCTCCGGCCCCGGAAGACTTTCGAAACTGATGTAACAGCTTCAATCAGTTCAAGGGTTTAATTTTAAATTGGAATGGGCAAAACTGTAAATGTAATGCTTGTAAAAAATGATATATATAATATAATTTGCTATACTGAGTACAGGGGTTGCACAACATGAATATGTGTACATGTATTAATAGTTTGTATATTTAACTGCATGCTATATGTAAAGTATGATGTGTTTTTTTTTACTGTGCCTTCTTTTTATTGTCAATAATTGTATATTATGCATCATGTGCATACAAACTACTATTCATTTCTTAATTATATATCTCATAAGTTTATTATTATTTACTTTTTATTTTATTAATAGTTGCTTTATTGCTTATAGTCTGTATATATATTCTTTGACTTAAACCAGTAGGGGGAACTTCCCGATCGGGAAATCACTAAGTGGGTTTTACGTACCCTATTTCCCGAATGGGAAATCTGTAAAAAACTGTTACTAAATATAGTAACAGATTTCCCGTTCAGGAAATAAAATCATTACTTTTGTCCTAGTTTTACTCAAAACACCCGGTGCATAAGAATACGTATCCTACCTTTAAACTGAATATAACATATTGAACATAAAAGATATATCTAACTTTCACGTTCAGATTTTTAAAAACATTTCTAGTTATTGTTTAATGGAGGTGTGAAATTTGTAAAGACATGTGGAACGTATTTCAGTCATTCCAAATGGCAAATTAATAAAAACTTGACAGAGTATCCCAAAGGAACATATACAATCAAAGCATTGAGAGTACGGTCAGGAGCGAAGTTTAAATGTATTAGATTAATACAGTGTCATACTGCAAAGGTGAGTGACCATCAATACATTATAAACAACAGTTATGCCAACTTATTCGAACACATATGAGACAAACGTAAGCCAGTTCATCAATGTAGGATAGCTATCAGATGGATAAAAAATTGCACTAATATCAACAGACAATTAACTTTGTGCTGCTTGATATTGTAGCAGATTAACCATAAAGGAGACATGCGTCACTAGGTGCTGTAAGATTGTAAATCTGTTCAATTGCAATACATGTTCTCACTGTATTTTGCATGTTTTCAGATGCAATGCCTTCAATAAATGATAGAAGTACATTTTTAGTACTTTCATTTGTATACCATTCTAAATTCATGTCATTCAGAGTTGTTATATTTCTATTCATACAAAGTATTGTATTGCAATCTGTTAATATGTTTTTCTCTTCTGATGATCCAAGTGCATAGACGAGTGGTCGATGCTCTTTCATCTTGTGACAAACCTACAATTTTAAGGAAACATAAATGCAATATCAAAAATATTGATAAATGTTTATTTTGAATGAATGTAAGGTAAGGTACTATAGTAACCTGATTTAATAATGTTTGACAAGTTATTCTTTAGTTTTGTCTCTTTTCCAGTATTATTCACCGTCTGTCTCATATATAAGTATTAAAATAAGTTAGCATAACTGTGGTTAAAATTAAAAGTCACTTACCTTCAATATTAGTGTCTTCAGCAGCAATGGTATGACATGCTTGATCTACCTGAGGCCATTGTAGAATTAAGTTTCCGAATCGGGAAAAAATTCTTTTTAGCAATTTCATTGTTCAATTAAAAAATAACTAGAAAATTGGAAAAAAATCTGAACGGAAGAAAGTTAGATATATCTAGTAACAGATTTTCCGTTTGGGAAATAGGGGAAAACCCACTTAGTAATTTCCCGATCGGAAAGTTTCCCCTACTGTAAACATGCATTTGTTTTTTAAAGCTCTTATATAATTTGTTATTGTTGTTTACTCTAGTTACATAGTCGGCTCAAAAGCTCTTAGATGGCTTATGCTATACTGTTGTTGTCTTACCGACTTTAAATAAATCTTATCTTATCTTCACAGGATGACACTTAGGCGATTTTTCCGTATCGAAAAAAACACCAAACATTTCGATATTGATTTCAACGTCATTTCCGACTGTCAACATTTCCGCGCTAATCGCTGATTCGAAAATCGTGCTGCTTTGTTGGTTTTATTTTGATTTATTGTTATTTATAATGATCACAATTAAAATGCATATGCATTTTACAATGGCTTTATATCAGTGGACGTATACGGGCTGATATATAGCTTCCCAACTCACTGTAATTATACTATTATATAGTAAGTTAATTAAAACTGATTTGTTTCCAAACATTGCCAGCTTTCACGGCTTATCATTTGGCTTATCGGAAAAGTTGTCCCCCTTGATAATCGACTTTTGCGATATCGATGACATGGCGGTGACATGTGCTCTATATAGAGTTATAGAGGAAGTATTTATTTAACTTGTAATAACTTTATCAATAATATTTTCCCAGTTATTAGCACAATTTTGCATCTTTCTTCTTTAAAATGATATAAATTTTAATTATGTTGTATATTAACTTCTTGCTTCCCTGATCGTTACAAAATTATCCTTGTCGGTCTAGATTTATTGTATGAACAAAGCAGGAAATTTCTAAAATTAAGCAAAAGTGGGAATTTCAAACACATAGAAAGTCATTTTGTAATATAAGCACAACAATTTCCCAGTTATGTGCACAATTTTGCATCTTGTTTCTTTAAATATAATGATATAAATTTCAATTATGTTGTATTTGATCTTCTTGCTTCCCTGATCGTTACAAAATTATCCCTGTTCGCCTAGATTTTTTACATTGTGTACAACATGCAAGGAAATTCCTAAAACTAGGCACAATAGCGGAAATTCGAACACCAAGAAAGTCATGTCGTAATTGTATCATCACATTTTCCCTGTTACGTGCACCAACTAGATTATTTGCTGATTCATACTGAACGTTGATGTATTAATATTTTAACAACTTATTATCACTGTTTCATTTTTTCTTAATCTTTGTATTAAGATGGTATTTCACTCGCTTAATGTACATTTTATTTTGATTTATAATGCATAAGTATTAGCTGAAAAAGCCTGACATTTATTTACAAAAATGTAGCACACATTCGAACCCTTCAATGCTTTTTCATTTTGTACATACATACCTCATAGACTTACCCATATCTCGGATATAATAGCATTTTTTAAACGGTTAACAATCTTGCTTTCCTTGTTTTATCACATGACTATTTTGGTGATTTAATGTTTAAGGTAAACAATTAAGCATACCATTAACAAAGTTTTTAAGTTTAAGAACTGCTAACTTGCTAATTAAGATATGTATATGAAATGGACCCCTAGTCAAACGTACGGAACAAACAAGGACCGTTCAGAGTATATGCATATGCCCAAAATACTACTCTACTCTAAGACATGTTTTCCAACTGGTCTTGTGGTTCTACTTTCTACTCTTCATCTCCATCTTTCACCTCTGCCTCTGCCTATGCTTTTTATCATCATTAGTCTTTTTCTACTTTACTCTTTTGCACTTTTTCTCCTCCTCTTTCCTATACCCTTTTCCCTACGTCATCATCAAAATTATGTTCTCCATGCAGTACCAGTATCCTATCACACTCGATCAGTATTCGCCTTCGTTATCCTTCAACATCTCACACCTTCAACAACTTCTTTTTCTTAATATCATGTTTTATAAAAATGCATGTAGCAGGGATTTTTTGGGGGCCGAAATTCGGTCATATTCTCAATTGAAATTAGTATCTGTTTTCCCAATTCACAGACAAAAATTCTTTTTTTTATTAATTAAGTTTAGTAACATCACTATTGGTAGTAAATACATTATTCTACTACCGTTCTATGGGAGAATTAAGTAGAATAAGTTGAACATTGCGAAAATTGTAGTTATACATTTTTTCCCAATTTTGATTAAAACTCCTCGAAAATTCCCAATCCCAAGGGTATGGGTTATATTCCCAAAATACCGAAAAAAAACCTGTGTAGTTGAACATAAATTTTATGTAGAACTTAACCCCTTCGAATGGAATTCATGGAAATCGATTTTTTCTTGAATTATTCTTGCATAATTCGTGAATATTTCATGAAGTATGACTAACTATTTGACGGGTGGATATAAAGCCAATAATTATCTTAGGCAATCGCTCAATAAACCTATCAATCAGTTGCAACGAATTCACATGTGTAGAATTACAACTTTGGACACTGATGACAAGTCCTCTAAATAATCCACATTTTATTGAAAGAACTTTGCAATCATGACTTGGAAGCCAGTATATTGGTAAGTCGTTCCATCACGTTGTAGTGTTGTACGTGCTGGCCTGTATCTGCTCATACCTCACCCTTTTTTTGTGTACACTAGCTAGTACTACATCCACGTATTTAAGATCAATACTTAAATTCTATTTATAATTTCCGGCGAGTATACGATTAATTATTTTGAAAATAATTGGTTGTCAATATCCGCCGGATTAAAATACAAGCAAGTTTGTGTTATCTTGTGTTCTTTTCTGATTCAAGTGATACTTAAACGGAAACTGTCTATGTGTGCTTCAGAGTAGCAACGAAAATAAAAGCTAACAAAACATCAAATATTTCTCTACTAGCAATGCACTAGAACATTTGCATTCGCATTTTTCCCCTGAGATGTTTGTATCACTTTTCGTATGTTGTACATTCAATGTAAAGAGTTTCTGTAATTATTCTATGGATAGTGATCCTATATCTAGACCTATTATTTTTTGTTTATGTAGGCCTATTACTGCATATTTGTGTGTTAGATCTTTAAGTTTTGATACATAATTATTGAGTTCAATTATATTGATACACTCATTAAAGACATTTGTATCATGAGCATTGAAATAGAAGCTTCATGTCGCATGTGAAGTTGTTAATAGGAACAAAATGCTGTCTTTTAATCCACACACTTATAAATACGTATTCAGGCTCTAACAGAACTTATAACAAAGTATACAAAATATATATGTACATTGTATACTTATATAGATATACATGTATGTCCTAAGAGAAATATATGTGTGAGGTACGTGGTACATGTATATATATAGATGTGCAATAAATTACAGTGCACTTAGATATTCCGTTTGTCTTTTATTGTTGGTGATGTTGGGTATTTTACAAAGTACAAGATATTTCTATATTAATTGTGCCATCTAAAGAAAATCAAATATATAATTATATAGGCTTACTAATTTTAATTGGGATCCGTTCCTTGCTTTGTAAATTTCAACGTATCTCTTTGATACCCATTGGTATTCCCGCTACGCCCTCTGTAAGCCAGAAAAACAATTTTTTGGTAGAAATTAACCATGATAAATTTATAGACTCAGCACATACATTGGTTGCATTTTTTAAACATTGATGCCCAAGTCGTAATTTTCAGGTTTAGTATACATGTACGCAACGCTTGTTCGTGCAATAATAATTGTAATTTTGTAAAAAACTTTTACCAGCATATCTTGCTTAATATTATTTTCAAGAGACTACGCTTTGTAGGATTAATTAATATCCCTTTAAAAATGACTAATTAGTCCTCTGAATGCCCTCCAGTTGGTTAATTAATTCACAAGATTTATGACAGATATAGCACGTTAATTGTTTTCATGTGCTTATAACATCTTATATATATATTATACTAGTTCTCTTGAAAGCAAGCACGTGTTAACATTTGTTATGGAAAAAATCGTCATTAAAGACTTTAATAAAATAATGGTTTCGACCAGAAAATTAATTGATTTATAAATGACATCAAATGAATGTCTATTAAGTTGTAAATATGATCATTTAATTATTTTCGGGTGGTAAATCTTGATTTTGGGTGACTGCGGACACTCCTTTCACTAAAATGATATAAATGGTATATCAGCAAAGGCATTTTCTAATCTAATATATATTTATGAATTAATTTAGCAAGAAATAGTTCGGCGCATTAATCGCACTACTTTTCCGTTTCTATGACGTCACATTCGAGTTCTTGACATCATTGTGTTTATAGCAACGATGGCTGCTTGCATCACAATGTTTACGTGGAAGACAAAACTCAAGTTTTAATGTTGTTATTTTGGAACGGGTGAGTAAAACTTTGATAAATATGTACCAGAGAATCGAATCTATGAAGTAATTTATATCTATGAAGTAATTTATCTAAAACTGATCACAATTCGTGTTTTAATGATATTTTGGATTCATCATATGGTCCATGTTGAATTTTCTCGAATCTCGTGCAACGACTATTTTTAAGTATTTCAATCCACATTAGATCATTAATGCCATTTCTTTCAATATTTAAAGCTAGCAGTACTGCTTTTACCTTTAAATAAGCGTTCCAATGTGATTTTTTTTATTCTTATGATGAAAATTTAGTTAAAATTCCGTTTTATGAATCTGTGACGTCATAATTCATTAAGCTAAAAAATAAATGATATTTTGAGTTCATTCGAATCTCATGCAACTACTATTTCTTCCATATTATTTATCTTTTATTTAATTTCTTCCAAGAAATAAATTTGCATTGAGATTTTGACATGCGAACTATCATAATTTAATTTGGACAGATCACAGTAGTATGGTTGATGGTGATGTATGGTAGTATGGTTGATGGAGTAGTATGGGTGATGTATGGTAGTATGGTTGATGTAGTAGTATGGGTGATGTAGTAGTATGGTTGATGTAGTAGTATGGGTGATGTATGGTAGTATGGGTGATGTAGTAGTATGGGTGATGTAGTAGTATGGGTGATGTATGGTAGTATGGTTGATGTAGTAGTATGGTTGATGTAGTAGTATGGGTGATGTATGGTAGTATGGTTGATGTAGTAGTATGGGTGATGTAGTAGTATGGGTGATGTATGGTAGTATGGTTGATGTAGTAGTATGGGTGATGTAGTAGTATGGGTGATGTAGTAGTATGGGTGATGTATGGTAGTATGGGTGATGTAGTAGTATGGTTGATGTAGTAGTATGGGTGATGTAGTAGTATGGGTGATGTAGTAGTATTGGTGATGTATGGTAGTATGGTTGATGTAGTAGTATGGGTGATGTAGTAGTATGGGTGATGTAGTAGTATGGGTGATGTATGGTAGTATGGGTGATGTAGTAGTATGGGTGATGTAGTAGTATGGGTGATGTATGGTAGTATGGTTGATGTAGTAGTATGGTTGATGTAGTAGTATGGGTGATGTATGGTAGTATGGTTGATGTAGTAGTATGGGTGATGTATGGTAGTATGGGTGATGTAGTAGTATGGTTGATGTATGGTAGTATGGTTGATGTAGTAGTTTGGGTGATGTAGTAGTATGGGTGATGTAGTAGTATGGTTGATGTAGTAGTATGGGTGATGTAGTAGTATGGGTGATGTATGGTAGTATGGTTGATGTAGTAGTATGGTTGATATAGTAGTATGGTTGATGTAGTAGTATGACTGATGTAGTAATATGGTTGATGTAGTAGTATGGATGATGTAGTAGTATGGTTGATGTATGGTAGTATGGATGATGTAGTAGTATGGATGATATAGTAGTATGGTTGATGTATGGTAGTATGGATGATGTAGTAGTATGGGTGATGTAGTAGTATGGGTGATGTATGGTAGTATGGTTGATGTAGTAGTATGGTTGATGTAGTAGTATGGTTGATGTTGTAGTATGGATGATGTAGTAGTATGGTTGATGTATGGTAGTTTGGATGATGTAGTAGTATGGTTGATGTAGTAGTATGGATGATGTAGTAATATGGTTGATGTAGTAGTATGGGTGATGAAGTAGTATGTATGATGAAGTAGTATGTATGATGTAGTAGTATGGATGATGTAGTAGTATGGTTGATGTATGGTAGTATGGATGATGTAGTAGTATGGTTGATGTATGGTAGTATGGATGATGTAGTAGTATGGCTGATGTAGTAGTATGGTTGATGTAGTAGTATGGATGATGTAGTAATATGGTTGATGTAGTAGTATGGGTGATGAAGTAGTATGTATGATGAAGTAGTATGTATGATGAAGTAGTATGGATGATGTAGTAGTATGGATGATGTAGTAGTATGGTTGATGTAGTAGTATGGTTGATGTATGGTAGTTAAGTATGGATGATGTATGGTAGTATGGATGATGTAGTAGTATGGATGATGTAGTAGTATGGGTGATGTAGTAGTATGTATGATGTAGTAGTATGGATGATGTAGTAGTATGGTTGATGTAGTAGTATGGGTGATGAAGTAGTATGTATGATGAAGTAGTATGGATGATGTAGTAGTATGGATGATGTAGTAGTATGGTTGATGTAGTAGTATGGTTGATGTATGGTAGTTAAGTATGGATGATGTATGGTAGTATGGATGATGTAGTAGTATGGATGATTTAGTAGTATGGGTGATGTAGTAGTATGTATGATGTAGTAGTATGGATGATGTAGTAGTATGGATGATGTAGTAGTATGGTTGATGTAGTAGTATGTATGATGTAGTAGTATGGATGATGTAGTAGTATGGATGATGTAGTAGTATGGATGGTGTAGTAGTATGGGTGATGTAGTAGTATGGTTGATGTAGTAGTATGGGTGATGTAGTAGTATGTATGATGTAGTAGTATGTATGATGTAGTAGTATGGATGATGTAGTAGTATGGTTGATGTAGTAGTATGGTTGATGTAGTAGTATGGATGATGTAGTAGTATGGATGGTGTAGTAGTATGGTTGATGTAGTAGTATGGATGAGGTATGGTAGTATGGATGATGTAGTAGTATGTTTGATGTAGTAGTATGGTTGATGTAGTAGTATGGATGATGTAGTAGTATGGTTGATGTAGTAGTATGGATGAGGTATGGTAGTATGGATGATGTAGTAGTATGTTTGATGTAGTAGTATGTTTGATGTAGTAGTATGGATGATGTAGTAGTATGGATGATGTAGTAGTATGTTTGATGTAGTAGTATGGTTGATGTATGGTAGTATGGATGATGTAGTAGTATGGTTGATGTACATGTAGTAGTATGGTTGATGTATGGTAGTATGGATGATGTAGTAGTATGGGTGATGTACATGTAGTAGTATGGTTGATGTATGGTAGTATGGATGATGTAGTAGTATGGTTGATGTATGGTAGTATGGATGATGTAGTAGTGTGGTTGATGTACATGTAGTAGTATGGTTGATGTATGGTAGTATGGATGATGTAGTAGTATGGGTGATGTACATGTAGTAGTATGGTTGATGTATGGTAGTATGGTTGATGTAGTAGTATGTTTGATGTAGTAGTATGGTTGATGTATGGTAGTATGGATGATGTAGTAGTATGGGTGATGTACATGTAGTAGTATGGTTGATGTATGGTAGTATGGATGATGTAGTAGTATGTTTGATGTAGTAGTATGGTTGATGTATGGTAGTATGGATGATGTAGTAGTATGGTTGATGTACATGTAGTAGTATGGTTGATGTATGGTAGTATGGATGATGTAGTAGTATGGTTGATGTACATGTAGTAGTATGGTTGATGTATGGTAGTATGGATGATGTAGTAGTATGGTTGATGTACATGTAGTAGTATGGTTGATGTATGGTAGTATGGATGATGTAGTAGTATGGGTGATGTACATGTAGTAGTATGGATAATGTAGTAGTATGGATGATGTAGTTGTATGGGTGATGTGGAAGTATTGGTGATGTAGTATGTAGTACATAGTATGGTTGATGTAGTAGTATGGATGATGTAGAAGTATTGGTGATGTAGTATGTAGTACTAAGTATGGTTGATGTAGTAGTATGGGTGATGTAGAAGTATTGGTGATGTAGTATGTAGTACTAAGTATGGTTGATGTAGTAGTATGGATGATGTAGTAGTATGGGTGATGTAGTATGTAGTACTAAGTATGGTTGATGTAGTAGTATGGTTGATGTAGTAGTATGGTTGATGTAGTAGTATGGTTGATGTATGGTAGTATGGGTGATGTAGTATGTAGTTCTAAGTATGGTTGATGTAGTAGTATGGTTGATGTAGTAGTAAGGTTGATGTAGTAGTATGGTTGATGTAGAAGTATTGGTGATGTAGTATGTAGTACTTAGTATGGTTGATGTAGTAGTATGGGTGATGTAGTAGTATGGGTGATGTAGAAGTATTGGTGATGTAGTAGTATGGGTGATGTAGTAGTATTGGTGATGTAGTAGTATGGGAGATGTAGTAGTATGGGTGATGTAGTATGTAGTACTAAGTATGGTTGATGTAGTAGTATGGATGATGTAGTAGTATGGGTGATGTAGAAGTATTGGTGATGTAGAAGTATTGATGATGTAGAAGGTAGTTACTAAGTATGGTTGATGTAGAAGTATGGGTGATATAGTAGTATCATACTCTGGGTAATGTATTAGTATGGCTGATGGTGTGTGGCTAGTGCTATATGCATGGTTGGTGAAGAAGTATGGGTGATGAAGTAGTTATGGTTGATACTCTCAGATCTTTGTATTGCATTGCTGTATTGTGAACCAGCTGATCTCGCAACTGGCTTGACAATATATAACCCTAAATAGTTAGTAGCTTTAATTATTTTAAGATAACTTCATTATGCTGAATAAATTTAATGCAATAACATTATTATAGGTATTTAGAATATACTAAAACAAAAGCTTATTCACCATAATGAAGCTTTCTTTATTGCAAAACTGTTCTAGCTTGAGATAGTCTTGCATATAACTGTAATTAGGTAATGACATGCAGAACTCTGTATTTCTGCAGAACTATTCTAACTAAAGATGGAATAGTTTGCATAAATATTCCTTTTGAAGTTTTGGTTTTGATTTGTTAAGGTGCAAAACTATTCTATGTTTAAACATTTGTAATAAAAGCAATATAAAGATAATTATGTTTGAAAAATAAGATACATTCATTATTTGTATAGTTAATATCTACTTGTACATAACTGACTTTGAGCAAATCTAAATTTGTCAATTTTAAAGATGATATACAGCTTTTCTCCTGAAAATGGTGTTAAAATATTCCTCTGCTAAGCCCTCGAAATGCATGCTTTCAAAAAACTACCATGGATATTTGAAAAAGAAAACAACAAAGAAATTTTTTAGAAAATAATGAATTATAATCCTTGAATGAGAACACTGAATATCATTCCCTTTTTGAGAAAACCTAGTCATGTGATAGGGCTGAGTATCAATAAAAATGATCGATACGATATTTGTATCGATACAGAATGATCGATTTCCGATACATCAATTGATATTCCATACATAGACATCAAAACAGAAATACTGAGATACATTGACTGTATTGGCAAAGGTACACAAAATCAAATTTTGGTTTAAAAGCTACTTAAATGTACCTAATGATAAGGAAAGGTAGCCAATGTTAATTCAACAGGCATGCCAAACACTCATGCTGAACTGCAATAAGAAACGACCAGCTATAACTGTTATCTTTTTGTGGTTGACAAAAGGTAGATTTACATTATGTTTTACAACTTTTCATTTGAATCAATTAACAAAACACCCGAAACACGGTCTTAAGTTTCACCAAATCAACACAAATTTAGACACATGTCGTTGGCGACGTTCTCTTTAGGTATACAGTACAAAACATTGACTTGTCGATTTTTATATCAAAACTCCTGAATCTGAACACGAAACATGCTCACTAATAGATATTAGATTAACACGTTTCCTTGCTTTTCTTTGAGCAGCTATTTATAGCACATAATTATGCGATTTCCACTTAAAACAACAAAATATCGCTGAAAACTCAACTATTCAGGGCTCAACACTAACTTATTTTCCAAGGTGGACCAGAGGACCACCAGCTTTTGAAACCTACTGGTCCTACAGAATTTCAGAGGTCCTTCCGCCTATTAGTATACATGTTATTTGTTTATTTACATTAAAATATTGATACTCCTAGAATTTTCAGTGGTCCATCGGACCATTTAAATTCCATGAGTTAATGGTCCTGCACAAAAACCACTGGTCTCAGTCCTGTCGACTGGTTTGTTATTTTCGTTTTACACAGACTATTAACTTTAAATCTTCTAATGGTTAGTATTTGCATAGAAATAAACCGACCGGGTAATAACGACTTTTAACCGATGCATCAACTTCCGCTTCATGTACACGACAATGACGACACATAAGTTTACAATTACACAAAGGCTAAAATCAACAGCAAAAAAAACGAACAGAAAACAAACAAAACATGTTTTTAAATTCATTTTTTTGTTTTGGTCGATATTTGTTCGCTACGTAAACGTTCGATACGATATGTCAACCGAACCCTATATACTGGTTTCCGATACGATACGCGAACCGGGTCTCGGCCCTATCATGTGATATTTAAAAGTCTTTATTTTTAATAAAAATTCATACCAGTTTTGTGACACAACTTTATTGGTTGGCTTATTGTATAGCCAATTTTTATACGCCTGTATAATGGGAACACCCACGGCGGTGGGGGGGGGGGGGGGCAACAACCACAACGGTGTCCGCTCTTTATTTCAAACAGTTTAATTCGGATCCTCACCAGATTTGATGGAAATGTTTATGGCCATGAGATCTAGGTAAAGTTCGATAACCAGCACAATTGGCTTAGGCACTTTTGAGTTATGCCCCTTGACGGGCGTATTTTGTGACCTGGCACTCTTGTTAAAGTTTAATAATTATAATTTTTTATAATAACAATTTTAGTCAATGATTGATATGAGACTAAATGTGCTCAGTCCATCACCAATTTCAAGAAACTTTTGATAACATACTATTTTAAGAAATATTACATGTAATTTGTGATAATAAAATATTGTTTTTATATTTAATCTTAATTATCAGTGCACATGACATTACAACTACATTCAAACTTTTATTTAGCAACAGATTTTAAAATGATAGATCATCATAGCTAGTACATTGTATCACTAAAATGTATGAACATATAATTATTATGTAGTTTTCATTTTTTAAGGATTTACTAACTTTAAATTTAGGCTACAATGTACTAATTACTTTGATACTGATACCATTATGTTTTATATTTCTTTTTGTTGATGATTGTTATTGTAAAGCACTTTTGAACATCTTCTATAATTATACGAAAACAGTGCTATAAAATGTGGTGTAATAATAATAAATAATAATTTGTACAAAGCTGTGTCACATACCTGATTAAACAAAATGATAATCAAAGTACTGAAAGTACTCATGGAAACTGAACTTACATCATTCTATAGTATACTTGCAGCTATGGAAAGCTGAACTATTGAACAGTTTCCAAAAAAGATCCAATATATGGAATACTTAGACACTTAACAGATCTTTATAATCTATTCACAATGAAAAGGGAATGGATTAAAATATATGTTTACTGTGTAGTCTACTGTAGATATTCACTTAATATTTCTTGACATGTAATTATGCCTTCAAATGTTGTAGTTTTGTACATACCTCCTCATACCCCCTCCCATTTAATGCAGTAAACATTAATATCTAAAGTTTACTTATAATTTCCAGCAGGTCTAAGTAAAAACCATCCAACGTATTTTCAGTCTGAGCAGTATATTTATACATGTATTAATAGGTTTAGTGTATGAGTAAAAATGATGAACTGTACATACTATTATACTTTTAGTAAAGCTTCCTCGCTTCTGTCATTGAATCAAATGAATAATATATTTATACAAAAATACAAACAAACAAAACCTAAATGATCATGATTAATAAATGATTGATGAACTATAGAAAATAAATAGTTTGACACCACAATCACAGGTACATGGTTTGATACTGAATTTTGATAATTCGCCGATTTCCAGTTAAGCGCCCCCTAGCGGTACACCGCTATATGGTGAAACAAGATGGCAGCGTATGGGGTCATGCGGAAAGCAGTGGAAAGTCGATATATTTTATCATCTACTGAGAGTTATTTTCTACAAAAACATCTACGAATTGAACAGTCATTTCTTATATGTGTCACAAATTTCATGCTTATATACATGTATTATTTAAATCGGTAAAAATAGGCTATAAATTTATAATATTATATTAAGTTAGTATACTGTACATACAAAACTTTAGATGTACATGCATATCGGTAAAAACACATAGTCTTTATATATGTCCCCTTAATGTAGAGACACAGACAAATATAAATAAAAATTCATATATAGCTTGTGCGTAAATCTATTTCAATATTCTTATCAGATAAAAAAACACACTTAAATTCATAAAAAATCTTTTTTTTTAAGTCTGATATATTTCAGAAAATACATTAAGGTAGATAATCGTCAGTAACTCATATACAGGTTCGTTATAATGATGTGCTAAAATTAATGTTATAATTATAATTTAAGATCTAGGCATGTCCTACTATGTGCACACATATATCTCGGATCTTTTATAATGTTATATATGTTGTCTTTCAATTAGTATTTGCTGTCACCATCTTTTGCTTACATGACCCCAGTTTCGATCTTGATTAGAAATACAAATAGATGAAAAAGGAAATATAAAGGCGTTCATTTAAATATAAACTGTCAGGCTTTTATAACGTTTATTAGCAGGAAGTATATTGGTCTCCCACTGTGTCGGACATAATATAACTGATAGGGAGTCTTATGTCAGCTTGATGTATATCTAGATAGTGCACAGAGAGTGATACTGTTTATTATTTTTATAAATTGGTTAAAATTGTGGCTTGGATCACATTAATTAGTCCCTGATTGTTGTAACATGAAGTCGATAAACTGTATATTTGTCACAGTTTTATAGTCAGAAACATGGGTGCGAATATACACTTCAAATTAATTTAAACTTAACACCGGCCTGTAATGTCTGTTTGAACTCGCGTACTAATAAACTTTTCATTGAAACATATATAAGTAATGAAAGGATTTGTCAAATTTATTCTATTGTGAAATGATATTGAAGATGAATACTATCTTGTATAAATGTGTCTTTATGTTACCTTACGAAATACATGTACGAGTATAAAATTATAATAGTGTAGTGTATAGTTTTACGCTATATTGATTTGTGGTGTCAAACTGAAAATATAATATATGTTAGAAATGAATGTTCAGCTGTTTGTACGAGAATGCGTATTTTTTCTACTTATGACGGTTTCTGACTGTGACAATTATTTTGGTACTTACTTCTTTAATTACAATGAAAGCATACTTAATTTATAAACTAATTATAAGCTAGCCTATTAAATAATCATGGCCTGTTTGTAAAATTATAAATTCTGTTCTGTTATATTCAATATCGGAAAAAAGTTGTTTATAAACGTACGCACACATATTTCTGTCACTATATATGGTGCTTACATGAACCCAGTTTGGATCTTGTTTGAAAATGTAAAAAAGACAACAACCTATTCTAAAATGTCAATGTTTATACTGACAGGAAGTATATTGGTATCCAACTGTGTCAGACACCATAAAACTGATAAGGGGTCTGATAGAACAGCTTGATGTATATATCTAGATACCGAATTGTGACTGGGATCACATTAATTAGTACCAGATATTGTGATAACTTCAAATCGATAAGCTGTATATTTATCACAGTTTTTATTCACATACGAAGTTGTGAATTAAATTGACCTTAATCATTCCAACAAAACATTTATAGTAATAATTTCGGTATGATCTAAGAAACTTTTCATTAAAACGCGATTAGTAAAGATCGACGCGATTTGTTAATTATATTTGTTAAATCATAAATGATAATTACGATGAATATTAATTGTTTTGTATAAATGTGTCTTTACGACATATAATATGTATTTCAAGGTACGTTTATAATATATATATATTAAGGTTTTGATTTGTGTTACGCTGAAAAAAAAATTATTATTAGAAATTAACGACTGTTTGTACGTGAATGCTTATTTATTCCACTTATAGTTTTTGACAATTATTTTGTGACTTAATAATAATTATCACAATGAAAATATACTTACCTTATGAAGTTAATAATTAACCATATGTACTGTTTTATTGAATCTGCTTCAAGTGGAAACAATAGTTAAATCTCATAAACAAGTCAAAGTTTTGTCAAAATATTTATTCAATCATCACATTCAAGTTTTTATAATATACATGTACATTTATTATTTACCGAAAAGCGTGTACTTTTGATGTATATATACAAATACAAAAACATGCTGACAGACATTCCAACTTCTAATGCTCGTATTTATTACTAATACGTACATAAAATATGGTTAAAACGGACAAAGGGGTCAATATTTAATTGAAAGAAAATGGGATGCGTAATCTATTTAAATACAACATCATTTCAGAGACTATAACGGTTATTATATCAATGTTTATCAATCGCCGTAAACGACAAACAAGCAAAATCTGTCAAGCGCATGTAATGAATAGGATATGACCCCATACGCTACCATTTTGTTTTCCCATATAGCGGTGTACCGCTAGGGGGCGCTTAACTGGAAAGTCGCGAATTGATTTTCACACAATATGTAAATTAACCTATCCAACGTCATAAAAAAAGCACGTTTGAATGCTCAAGGCTGACAATTTTGAGAATACATTGCAACTTAGTCAGTCCTGGGACATTATAACTGCTGAAAAGGATCGATCTGAACTTGAAAATGGTCAAAACACTATCAGGTCGGAGTATACACTGCAACTTTGAAAGACTGATCAACCACCTAAATACAATGACAAACAATATCTAATTGTGAGCATCACTGCAATTTATGATACTGTCTTTATTGTCATATAAACTCTAAGAGTTGGTCAGCTACCTTAGTAACCTAAATGTTCATGTATTACCACTACAAAGGCCTCCTACAGTATGTAATTGGCTAGTGATTATAACAGTGTCTTTGATTGGCTAATATGAAAGTATTATTTAACAAAATATGAATTATCCTTGCCGTCTCATTGATAAATTAACACAATTAAGATAGATCTAAGAAATATAATATATACAAAATTGAAAGAATATACTTTTAAGTTGTAGATATGTGATAACAAAGGCTAATCACTTTCAGTAATTTTTTTCGCTATATTTACTGCAGCGCCATATATGGGCAGTCACCCCTAGAAAAATTTCCTTGATTTTTCTCCTAAAATGGCCAGAATTTCCCCTAACAAGAAGTGTTTTCCACATGATCATGTAAAAAGAAGAAATATACAACTGTTTTCACACCATTGTCACCAATTACAATGTAGTAATATTTATATTTATGATTTAAACAACTAAATAATCACATATTCCATAGAAATAAATGTTATTATATATTCACATTTTGAAATTCGTTGTGCTGAATTTCGCCTTTTGATCGGCATGGGTAGTGAGAAAATTTTGGAAAAAAAATCACTGACTTTACACTGAAGTATACTGTTAAAATTGATAAAAATTAATGAGGCCGCGCTTAAAAAATATTTTGTATGCTGTAACGTATGCTACCAACTCAAAAAAACAGTTCCCTACCCATTTTTTGCCTCTCATTGAAAAAATAAGAAAAATAGGATTAGGGGTTCAAGTAATAATATAAAATGAATTGTGAAAAAAAAAATTCCTACCTACTGACCCACTGAAAAACTATCTGGTAAGGGTTACCACAAACATACATTTTTAAGTATTGGCCTAACCATTTGAAATATTTTCAAAACACTGGGTTGTCAATTGTATAATTGCTGATAAACACAAAAAAACATTTTGTTCCTTTTTGATAATTTCTGGACAAAGCGATACGGAAACGGACATGACTATATTTGTCTCAGTGTTGCAACAAGTATGACAATATATTGTGTCTGGTTTGCTGTAAAATTGTACACAGAACCACGTTAATATACATACCTGACAGAACAAAAGCTTATGATATTTTTCCTAGACATCATAATTTCTGTAGTTTTATAATACATGTATGTACACTATATTGCTTTTTTCTTGACTGATGTTTTCATCACTTTGTTTGTAAATGGTTTACATTTTAAGGTTCCAGTCATTGTTCTATTGCCAGTGATTCTATGTAGGCATTACTGTATGTTTGTACATTTAAAATCATTTAACTTCAATCAGAGACTGATATTTTTAGTATATTATAACATCTTGTACTACCATAACCTGATTTGAGCAGAATTTCTGTTTTACAAATAATAATTATTGTCATTTTTAAGATCTTTGTGACTATTAGGCAGGACCCTGTCAGAAATAAGCATTTTCATGTTTACATGTCATGGCTTTACAGGTAATCCTGCTGTATAGGTCGTACCAGTTTAAACAATTCCGTAATTGTAACTTTTATGTACCACTTGCAATGGATTCACTCATTGCACATTTTATTATAACAGTATTCAAGACTGGAACCTGCTGCCAGAAAATATTAAATACATAAAATCAAAAGATAATTTCAATAAACAGGTAAATTAGTAACAGGCATATCTTTTAGGAAGAATGCAGATAAATGAGGGTTCAGAATATGTATGGTATTAGTATAATTTTATTCATTCTAATTTTAAATATACATTAGAAATTACCTATTTGTTTCCATGTCGTATACATGTATGATGTATATATGTTTATAATGTGCAATAAATGACTGGTATATTTTATTTTTTTTAATTAATATATCATGTAAGAACTTTCATAGACAGTGTGCGTCGCCAACTGCTGGCATCTTGTGTGTATAGACAGTCACTACCTCAGAAGAAACCAGGTGACGATGTCACGCTTCCCTTAAGAGTATTGCTTTTGATATCATCATTTATATGCAAAAAGAAATTATTCTATTCTTTTCATGTTACAAATTTGGCACATTATGTAGTTTAACATCTTCTTTAATCATATTCCTTTTATTGTGTCTTAGAGTCTATACAATTAGCATATTCATATTTGATCAATTATAATGCAGTATTATTAAACGTCTTGTATTTATCATTTTCCTTTTATTGTGTCTTAGACACTTAACATATTTTCCTAAATCGATCAATTATTGAGCTTGGACCCCGTTGGAAATACATGTAAGTATTGTATTCTTTAAGTAATGCAAATTAAACTTCTACAGGTCATCCTGTGCAATGTCAATTTTATTATCTGTTGATAACAACTGTGATATTAAGTCCAAGCAATATAAATGATATAATGAATTTCTGTGATATTTGAATAATTCTTTAACTGATTTATTATTAAAATTTGTATTATACAGTGTATGATTAACATCATTTGTATTACATGGCTTGATTTTATTATATTTTTATTATTTCTATTGACTTCCCTTTTTAATTTTTATTTCGCGCTACATGACCATTTGTAGTTGATGCACCATAAAACAACACTTAGAAACAAGAAACAGATAATAACATCATTTGTGATATTTGTTAATTGATGTATAACACTGTGATTGCTGTAATTGTGGTAAATATTTATATTGTGATGACATACTGCACGAAAAAAAAAGTCGAATAGAATCTTATCTTATAAATTTGCTACTTATAATAAATATTCAGTCATATTTGTGCAATATTAAAATGATAATGTTCTGAATTTTAATTATGTATCATAATCCTACTATATATAACCATTTTCTCATACACCATGAACACTGAGTCTATTAATAATTTTTTTATGTAATTATATGAAAATTGTAAATCATTTTATGTGACATCACTAACATGATCAGGGCTTTTTTTCCTTCTATAGCAGGGGCCGTTAATAGGCATCTTCCCCTCTGGAAAATTCTTTAAAATCATGCAGTTTTCCCCTAAAATTAAATTAACATCAAGTTTTTTCTTCCCCTTTTGCAAAAATTATGCGTTATTTTCCCCCAAATTTAAGGAAAAGGTCCCTTCCCCACCCAACCTGTGAAAAAAAGCCCTGATGATAGTATAAATGCAAATAAACTTATTATTATCATATTATGTAAGTTCTTGGTAGTTTTAATGTATATACACATTAGTGTTGTAAAATTGGACTTGAAAGAGAATCGATTATCAGATAGAATCGGAAAGGGTGTTTCGATTCACAATCGGAAAATAATCAACAGCAAAAATTTGTATCATTATTTGACAAACTTATTTGGTTGTTACTTGTTTGTCATACAATATATATTAATTAAAGTCCGTAACACAAAATACTTCTAGACTGATGACCTGAACTTCTCTGGACAAGGGAAAATTTCACTCAAATTGTCTCAAATAACAGTGACCACCCTTGTTTAAATACACACAATGCCCGAAAGTAGTGGAAAGAAGACAGTTGCTCAAATAATGACGGCGGTCTCCCTACTTGTGAAGACATCGATTAAACACCACTAACATCGATAGTTGCCGACCTCAACTGTCAGCAATGATTATTCGATTATAACCGATAATTATCGTTACATCACTAATACACATGTGTAATACTTTGAGATAATTGTATTATTTTCTTCATAGACATAGACAATGATTATTGTATGAGCATTGAAATAATTGCTTCATGTGACCTTTAAGAAATGTGGTTAATATGAACAAGAGAATATTGCTGTCTTTTAATCCATACACTTATATAATTATACCGGTACCTAATATTTAGCCTTTAACAAAAACATATTACATAGTTATATAATAATCACAAAATAATTATGTAGCCTCTAAAGAGTAATAAGATTATTCAATAATAAATTCTAGGGCACTTAGTTAATAACAGAAATGGAATTTTTTTTTAGAAACTTTGAAATGGCTTTGAACCTGACTCAATTTAAGTAAAGGGAAATAATTCAATTGTTGATATTAAAGGGAGGCTACTGAGTTTTTTGCTGAAAAGTGGAACTTTGGGCAATGGTAACTTGGTGGGGGGGGGGGGGGGACGGAGGAATTACAAGAAAGAGGCATATTTAGGGATATCTCACACTGCAAATTTATACAGTCAAACCTGTTTATATAGAACAAAATGACCTCTGAATAAAGATCACATATCAATCAAGGCCACATTTTGTCCTTCCCTAGGGTGGCCTTTGTTCACAGGCTTGACTGTACTGTACATAGGAGAAATAATTTATGATTTGGGGGAAAATACTGATTATTTTATGAGGGGAAGACCTGCTAATATAAAATCGCAATAGAACGGAAAAGTATATAATGTTCAAATGCAGCCCAATGTTACTAAGTCTGGCTCTCTTATAGTTCTGGGTCCCATAACTAAATTGGTCTTTTTTATTTCGTCTTGTTGACCATTTTAGTTATGGAATTGTCCTCTTACAAAGTCAACAGCTTAAGACGCTTGTTCATGCGTCTATTGAATCAGATCAATTTACATACTTTCCGGAATGCTACGGACTTAATCCAAAGCATTTACGAGGACAATTTTGAAACTAAGGGTAGTATGAAACATCGGCAATATATTTGATAACTTTCGTCTGTTGAAGGTATATTTTTGGTCATGTTGATAGATTATACTATAATTCATCGAATTATACACAAGTTTTACGGAAATTTGTGTGTTAAATAGGAGAACGAACGCGACTCAGATTGAGTCGTTTACCTGTTAGCTTTCTAAAGAACAAGTGGCTTTGACGATGAACTGCAATGTAATGCAAATGTATCATCGTCAAAGACCCTTCGACTAGCTCTCTTAGAGCCAGTAAACAGTAAACAAAAACTCATAAGTGATTCTTACCAATCTCTTACTGAACTGGCACCCAACTTTTACTACATCAGTTTATATCTCTCTCTCATTCTATTTGTAGTTATGTCTCTTGCTATCCATAAATTTGTTCCAGCTACGTTCTCAGGAACTAGAAAGACAATTTTGGTAAATTAATGCATTTAATTACACTAGCGGATTTAGGGGGGCACCTGGCTCGCGCCCCCATAGAAGTCCCCGAACGTAGATAGAAATGAAATATCATTCAATGAAACAGCCTACTTTCCTAAATATCATGTTTCCCCTTAGCCTGTAAACCTGGATCCACTTTTGAATTATGCACTTGGCGGGCATACACTGGACTTTAGACAGAAGACCATTTCCGCAGATGGGAATTTGATAAACTTACTGACTCTGAGTCCCGGGAAATAGACAAATAGACTTTGCCCAGTTTTTACATCCCTGTCGCATTTGATAGACCAAGTAGGCTCTAGGGTGGGGATTTAGACGAATACGGTTGTTTCTAGGGTGGGGATTTAGACATAAAAATTTTAGAAATGTCAAATTCCCTTGGGTCTGCCTGCTGCCCCCCCCCCCCACCCCCTAGAGCGAGTAAAATATTGACAAGTGCATAATTGTCCATATTAAACTTTGTACTCTGTAACTCAGTGATTTTTGACCCTCTATAACAGAGGCCTATTATAGGCCTCTTCCCAATTGAAAATTTCTTCAAAATCATGCAGTTTTCCCAAAAAATCCAAACTTACACCAGCTATTTTATTTCTCAAATCAGCAATTTTAGCGATAATTCTTAAAAAAATCAACAGACAAAGGCCTCTTGCCAATGAAGAGAAAAAGACTGATAATGTACTTTCCGTCTGTAAAATGTATAACAATGCAATCTTCTCGGTAGCTATATATACATGTTTTCTACATTATTTTTAGTGATTTCCTTCTATTACTTTTTACACACCTATGTGATTGTCTGTCTTCCAAATTGCTAGTTTTCTATCAATTCTATCAAATTTCCTTTCCTCCGACATTAGAGTCAAATTTTCCTAATTTTCCTGGTTGTCAGTAGGCTTTAAACAATTACATATTGTAAATCTGTTCATTCCAGTCATTTTCATACTTCCATTTCACTTTTACCTTTCTTAATTAATGACCAAATCAAATTATTCTGGGCTACTGTTAGATCCACTCGCACCTGACATTTAGCAGACGAACTGTAAACAAATTAGTTACCTCCCTTTGTTTAATGAGCGGTGAAAAGGTAAATTTCACCCCTGACAAATTAAATCACCTTAATAATGATTTACGCGGTTAATTATTGCATGCGTGTTTATTTTGTTTAATTTGGCACGTGACTGTGTATCTAGCTCTAAATAATTTTCGTAAATTTAACCATATTTTCCATTTACAAATGACTAATTTGTTCAATATCTTAACTCAGTTGAGTCCCTGTATATAGTTGGTTATTCACCACATTTTTGACAGATATAATTAACACGGCTATAATTGTTTCCTGTGCCTATATTTCTTTAATTATCTGAGCATATGTTACTGTTTAACTTTTTTTCTTATTATAAAGTTTTAGACGCGACATTTACCAGAAAATTTACTGTATTGGATCATTTACGATAACTAAATTATCTTTTGCATTGCTGAGCTTGCATGTATGTTGATTGCGAACACACATTTTGATTAAATATTAAGATTTTTATCAATAAATCAGCAAGAAATAGGTCGGCGCATTAATCGCACTACTTTTCTGTTTCCATGACGTCACAATCGAGTTGTGACATCATTGTGTTTATAGCAACGATGGCTGCTTGCATCACAATGTTTACGTGGAAGACAAAACTCAAGTTTTAATGTTGTTATTTTGGAACGGGTGAGTTAAACCTTGATAAAATTATACCAGAGGATCTAATGTGTGACTTCATTGATCTAAAACTGAGCACAATTCTTGTTTTAATGATATTTTTGGATTCAATTTGATTTTTTTTGCGAATCTCGTGCAACGACTTATTTTTAAGCCAACTTTTTTTTGAACTTTTAGTTTTATGCCTTTTCTTTCAAGACTTGAAGAAGACAGTGGCGTTTTCGTGTTATTAGCGTATTGTTTTTGTTCTTTTTTATGTTGAAAACCTTTCTCGACTTCTATTAAAATTCAGTTTTTTGGAATTGTCAAAAGTTTGTAGCGCGCTGTTTTTAAATTTGATTAACTCTTGTGTAGATCTTGTACTGAATAAATATTTTTAATGCATACTGTCTAGTTTCCAAAAAACATATAATCTTAAATGAAAATTGTAACTTAGGCATGGTACAGCTTATCGTGTAATGTAGCATCCCGCAGCTTATGAATGAAATAAAGAGTCTAAGGGACATAACACCATGTGGTTGTATTAAGATTGCCGTACGAGTTGTCTTTCTTAACAAACGCTGTCTGCTCGAAATAATAATAAATTTTCCAACACTGGTTGGAAACAGATCGTGTTCAGCACAACACGAACACATGCATGATAACATGAACGTATGAAAAAATCACTGCTAAAAAATTGTAGGAAAAGAATAAATATATAAATCAGTCACTCAGAAGCTTTCTTTCCTGCATGCAAACTTCTGATAACCAGGAACACCAAGTTTAACCTTGACCTTTTATACATGTATACAACTAACTGTATGGTTTTGGAGGTGAATTAAAAATGTCAACTTTTCGAAGACGGAGTAGCAGTTTTTTTCGATCTTTTAGGGACGCAGACTTGGACCATGACGAGTACTGCATGGACCGTGGGGCGACTGCCGCTGCCCAGAATCGCTGGCACTTCGAGTGTGCCTGGGAAGTGGCCAACAAAGGTAGGAATCTCTTTGACCATATCTGAAGCATGCAACAGTTTTAAAGTTGGCTCACTGACAGTGTTTGAAAAGAAGTTTCATTATGGAAATCCTTTTTTAGTTTTATTAGAAATTTGTCATGTGCAAAATTAATATTTATGCTCTTTTATTTACTGCACATGCTAGCTTGAAGTTTTATAGCTTATGTCTGTTTGACATGTGCCAAATGTTGGACTATCACAAACCACCTCAAAATTTAAATATCTTGATGGCTAACCATAAATTAAAAAATATGTTTACCTGTGGTATGTTTGCATTTTGGAATCTTAATGTTGATAGTTGAGAAGTTTATGCAATTAGTTAGCGCAGGGGGGGGGGGGGGGGGGGGTCAGTTAAAAAGGTATAGTCATTGTTAAAAATGGTTACAGTCAAAATAATTAGGGGGCTTATGGGGCTGAGTATCGATACAAATTATTGATACGATATTTGTATCGATACAGAATGATTGATAGCCGATATATCATTTAATGTTCTAAAATAAAATAAATTCAGAAATACTAAAAAACATTGACTGTACTGGCACAGGTACTTGACACAAACTAAAATTTTGGCAGCATAGGCTACTTACATACTTAATAATAATGGAAGGTACCTAACGTTAATTCAGCAGGCATGCCAAACACTCATGCTGAACTGCAATAAAAACTATTTTCTTCTTGTGGTTGACAGCAGGTAGGTTTTATATATATGTGTCACAACTTTTTATTTGACGAAAATTCACAAAACACGGTCCAAAACATGCTTTTAAAATGATTTTTTGTTTTTGATCGATAGTTGTTTTATACGTTAACGTTCGGTACGATATATCAACCAAACTCTATATACCGGTATTTGATACGATATGTGAACTGGTACTCAGCCCTAGGGGCTTAGCCCCTTCTAGCCCCCCCCCCCCCCCGGTTCCTACGACCCTGAGTTAAGAAATGCTTGTTTTTTGTGTGAATTTATTGCAAAAGTTTCTGCAACTGGTGTAGAAATGACTAGTTTTGCAGCAATGCTCATGGGTAATGATATGAATATTTGAAAAAAAGTAACTAAAGAAGAAGTACTGTAGAAATTTGGATGTTTTTAGGTTCTTAGTAATGGTACTAATTTCGGACAAAGTTCCTATTAAACTTTAATTCCTTCTCAAAGTCAAAACTTAGCTCATTAGTAACTGTTACAAACTTCTACATGTTTCTTTAGACTATTGGGTTGTCATGAAGTCTAAAAAAATTTTTGAAACACTTTATAAATACTAGCAAAACTTATGTAAATTATGTTACTGAAACTGATGGCTAGTTTTCTTTTGTTAGTCGGTGGCATCTACACCGTGATCAAGTCGAAGGCCCCGGTCAGCATGGAGGAAATGGGCGAGCAGTTCGCTCTGATTGGTCCCTACAATGAAGCGTGCGTCAGAACCGAGGTCGAACTTCTCGAACCTCATCATCACGTGATGAAGGAGGTTCTGGAGGAGTTCAGAAGTCATGGCATCAAGGTAAGTGGGGTACCGTTTTATAAATTATTTTCCCTAGTTAACGCCTAAGGTGGAGGCATTTTTTGTATAACTTATAAATTCATTTTGTTTTCTGTGAATCAGATACACTCAGTATTAGTACTGATAGATTATTTTAGCATTGTTTGGTGTGTCATGTATTTTTCAATACATGCATTAATAAGTGAATTTTCATTGGTTGGTAGTACTGTGTCTGACTGTCTGCTGGGTTTGCCACATAGAGCTTACTTATACTAGAGTAACTAGACCAAAGTATAATTGAGTCATAATTCTTTGCAATTCTTGGTCTCAGCTATGCATGGATGTAGAATGTAATTGATACATTTAGATTTGTACAATCTGAGTTTTATTCCAAAAGTAAAGAAATTAATGTGAATTTCAGTGTAATAATTATCTTTTAAATATACAGTACATGTATATTATGATTGTCATGGTCAGACATTGAAGTATTACAGGGCCCTCATTTGAAGTTTTTTGGTGCTGAAATACGGCCCCATTCCCCTCCTAAAATAATATACTTTTCCCCCCCTATTTTTGATAAAAATTCCCATTAACAAAAAAATAATGAAGAAAAATATTTTTTTTTACTTAAATGGTTGGTATTAAGTTATTAACCTTTGATTAATTGTATTTTGATTTGAATACAGCTATTTTAAGCTTAAAATGTTTATTAAAGGGTTATTCCCCTTTTTCCTCAAAATGATGCGAAATTCCCCTACCTGAGGGCCCCGGGCCCCTTCCCCTAAAGTGCAGCTAGGGCCCTGTATTATTATGTAATAAATATATTTGTTATATATTTCAGGTCCACTTTGGCCGGTGGCTGATTGATGGTTACCCCAAGGTGATCCTGTTCGACATCGGCTCCGCGGCCTGGAAGTTGGACGAATTTAAGCATGAATTCTGGGAAAAAACCAACATTGGAATTCCCCTTCACGACTCGGAATCTAACGACGCGCTTATCCTTGGAAATCTTACCGCTTGGTTTGTCACTAGCGTAAGTATTGAAACTTTTTGTTATTTTATATTATTACCCCTCACTTTTTTCGTAATGTTAATTTCCCATAGGCAAACAGGTAACATTTTTACTGTTACATTCAATGATTCATGGTACCACGTGACTGAAAATTTTTTTACTGTCACTGGGTGATAGTAAATTTTTAACAGTATTTTTTTTACTGTCACAGGGTAATAGTAAATTTCTAACAGTATTTTTTTTACTGTCACATAGGTAACAGTATTTTTTCAGTATTTTTTACTGTCACATAGGTGATAGTAAATTTTTTAAGTATTTTCTTGAAAAAAGTTTGGGGTAATAAGCTATGTGTTATTTATATAATAATATGTTTAGAATTGATAGTGTTGTTTGTATTGAATCATGAATAAGATCTGTCCACTGCTGCTGAATAGGCAAGAGTGCTATGTTTATTGATCTCAAGATTGTGATTTTAAATCTTCATGTGGCACATGTTGTGAATGTCTCAACTTGTCTGTGACATTTTGGTCAAAATAATTACAGCTAAGGCCATTTTTCATGGTTGCTTATTCAAGTGACTTTAAATTCAAATAAAATTGTTTTACAAACATTTGTTGTTCCCTTACAGTTCAAGAGCAAGCTAACTGGCAAACCCTTTGTATTGCTACACTGCCACGAATGGTTGGCCGGTGTGGCCCTTATTCTTTTACGATTACGCAAGATTGATGTGGCTACTGTATTCACTACCCACGCTACTTTGTTAGGAAGATATCTATGTGCTGGTAACTCGGACTTCTACAACAACTTGGACAAGGTAATAAATACAATATTATACTATGCAACTATCTTTGATAAATTTGTGATAATATTTAAATATCTTCCTAATATAGTATGTCACTCAATACTATATTTCAAGGACCCCACTGGAAGTAAGGGTTTATTTTAACCTTTTGTGTTGTCCTTGATATATAATGCTGTTTTGACATGGTTTTTCATAACTTTATACAAGTTGTTATCTTGTTATGTGTATGTTTTTATTGATGCATGCCATGTTAACACATTGTATATTGAAATGAATTTGTCTATTTTATAAAACACAACCTCCTTTAAAGTGGAATAACTTATGTCATGCACAAATAATAGTATCCTGTGATTTACAATGAAAGTATTTTAGTGGACAAAAAATCACCGTTTTAGTTAAATGCAGCTTTTAAGGTTGAAAATGGTTCTGAAGAATTTCAAGTTTTCTGTGCTATGTCTGAATGATGATTCAAGCCTTTCTGTTCTTGATCTTACATTCGTAGCTGATCTTGAGAATGTCATTTAATAGCAATAGTTCAGGACAATGATACAGTATATTAAGTTGACAGAGTAGGGTTGAAAACATGTTATAACTTTATTATTATACTCTGAATTTTAACATAATAAATATTCTACCATGTTTTCAAAATAGATACCGGTATTTGTATTATTGAAATCATTAAAATGTTTAAATTTGACAAAATGCGGAAAGTGAATTGAGAAGATCCTTGTTGTAAACATTTTTTGTTTTATTTTGTGTGTGTTTTATCGTACTTTTTAAATAGCTGTCATGTGACATAAATAATTATTTTGCTATAAATCATTTAATGTATCCTTAATAACATATGAGGGTGGGCTAGCACGTTGAAGGTATGGTGTAGAACGGTGTATTAAGGCCTAAAGTGATCACAATACATGTATTTATCTCACTGTACATTACCGATAGTTTGTTTGTATGTCCGTCCTGAATTTGATAGAATGCAATTTTGATAAAATCCTATGGAATTTGTGACAATAAAATAAAACATGTGGTTATAAGATATGTTATTCATGGTAAGATGCATGTCTTGATGAGGGGTAGGTCTGTTCCCTAAACATCCTTTAGTGTTAGCCTGCAAACATTTCTTATGTATGCAATTTTTTTTGTATGATAATTCATGTAGACTTTGAAAGTTTTTAATTGACATGATGTAGATTAGTTTATATCAGACCTGTAGATTAGTAAAGTTTTTAATTTATGTGTTAGCTTGTAAAATTTTTGTCCGGAATTTTATGACAAATTCTTTATGTAACATTCCTTCAAAATGTTTCCAAGATAAATTTCTGAATTTTCTATAGAACTGTAATGTCTGCTGCTTTTGTTTCGCTGTTAATTTCTATTGATCTCATAGAAATCTGTTTGCCTTGGTAAAGGCACAAATTATTGCTTTACTGGAATATTTTGTATAACCAGGAGAAATTATTGACTGTAATCTGCCTGTTAGATTCCAAGACATATGAGCCTGATGCAAATTTGATATGATAACATTGATACTTCGAGGGCTCAGCGCAAAACTGTCGTAACTTGTTCTTATTTCAATATGAGTTACAACATTGTTGCGCTGAACCTCGACTTGTATGGCTCACAATATGGTTTTCTGTTCCTCTGTTTTATAAAGCATCATGAATAAATTACTGCTTTTACTTGGTAGAACACACTTTTTCATATAAAATTCAGGTTTAAATTTTATATTAAATTGATGACAAAAAACTACCAACCAATATCAACTTTTACCCAAAGCTAAATATATTTAATAAATAATTGGCATGTACACAAAATTAAAAAAGAAATGATTTTCTGTTGTTCTGTTGAGGTTCAAATTTCAAATCTCGGTCCTCTTTTAACAGAACCTTTTTCATCCTAAGTTTCTACTACACTGTATTCTCTTGTTTTTTAAAAATCTAAGTCATATTTCTATATTTCTTTGCATGTGATTAACCGATCCTTTATTTTAAATACCGGGGATTATTTTGGGGCGATTTTATAGCCGAAATTCGGTCATATTCCCAATGGAAAATAGTATCTTTTTTCCCCAACTCACAGACAAAAACTCCCAATCAAAAAAAAAATATTTAAAAAAAAAAAAAAAATTTATATGTTCATTAAAATCACTATTGGAAGTAAATACCTTATTCTGCTACTGTTCTATGGGAGAATAAGTAGAATAAGGTGAACATTGCAAAAATTGTAGTTATACATTTTTCCCAATTTCGATTAAAACACCGCGAAAATTCCCAATCCCAAGGGTATGGGTCATATTCCCAAAATACCGAGAAAAAAGCCTGAATACATATCTTGATGTCTTTATGGCAAGTTGTTTTGGATATTGTTTGTAAGCCCTGGATGTTGTAATGTCATGAAATTTGTTGACTAAAAGGGTATGAAAAGGACATGTCACAGTCAATCGTCCTTATTATATCATATGAAGAAATTTTAAGGACTGTCTTGTGAAACCTCTCTGCTTCGAATTATCATTCTCTTTCTCTATCTTGTCTGATTTATGTTAAAACTTGTTTCTGTATCTTCTCCTGCTATATTTATAAACGTTTAACCTTTTAGTTCAAACTTGACAAAGAAGCCGGTGACAGACAGATCTATCACCGATACTGTATGGAGCGATCTGCTGCCCATACCTCACACGTGTTCACAACCGTGTCTGAGATTACCGGCATGGAAGCCGAGCATCTTCTGAAGAGAAAACCAGGTACCTAGAATAGAATTATTCCTATATCATACTTAGTGCTACAGTTTAGTTTAACTTTTAAGTGATGTTTTTGTTTACAGTTCACGTTAGATAAAGAGGCTGGCGATCGACAGATATATCATAGGTATTGTATGGAACGTGCCGCGGTTCATACATCCCATGTGTTCTCCACTGTGTCAGATATCACTGGCATGGAGGCGGAGCATTTACTTAAACGAAAGCCTGGTAAGTGCATGCTGTTGTGGTAAGTGGTAAGAAGTCTGCCAGTTATATATTTATGTATGTTAGCATGATTCATTGTACTACTCAACTGTTTATTAAAGTTTATACATTTGTAGTAAATTCAGGACTCAAAACTTACTTATTTTTCATGGTGGCCCAAAGGACCACCAGATTTTGAAACCTGCTGGTCCAACAGAATTTCAGTTGGTCCTTTCGCCTATTAAAGTTATTTTACAGTAAAATATTGATACTCCTCTTAGAATTTTCAGTGGTCCATCGGACCATTCAAATTCCATGAGTTTAATGGTCCTGCACAAAAAACACTGGTCTCGGCCCAGTGTTAGTGTCCATCCCTGGCACTAAATGAAGTATTTTCCACAGGAATAAGTTATCAGTTTGAGATATTTGGAATCCATCAATGTTTTTTCCTTTTGAAATACTTCACAGACTCAGACTGTCTTGGGTCCAACTAGAGATCAGTTTCACCGCTCAAACCTTACTTTAATTCTCACCCCTTTTTCTGACCAGTTTACTAATTTGCATAATATGATTTTTTATCAATTGATTTGTATACATGATACTGTTTGATTAACAATGTGGTTTTATTGCAATGAACTTAAGATGCTGAAAACACAAAATTGAGATTTGAACTGCAAGATTGATCTCAAGTTTTTATAACCTTGGATCCAGGTGTTTGCTCTGTATTTTAGTGTATGGACATTAATAGACAATGGTGCCAAACTGATCAAGAAAAATGTCTTTATTGTTGTAGTAATAAATTTATTCACTTTCATTATACTTATGACGTTTGAAAATCTGAAAATTAGAAAACTGAGCATTTTGATTGGCTGAAAATATCAGACAAACACCGAAGTCAAATGTACTGCATTCTCATTCAATATCAACTGATTAACTCTTTTACTTAATTTATTATGAATTTGTAGTAGTTATGTACTGGGTAAATGTGTTACAAATAGTTGAAAAGAGATTGCAGTGTATTTGTTAGAATTCTGTTAAAGCAATACAAGCATTCAGCATGGGGGGGTTAAGTGCTTTATAAAATTTTCACCATGATGGGATATACTAGTGTCCCCAGAAAGAACCTTGTCAGTTACTCAAAGGTCAAGGCTATTAGTGGGCTCAATGTATAGCTTTGGGCTTCTATTCTATGAAAAATCCTGCCTATAACATGTTTTTCTCTTATTTCTAGTTTTTAACATATATTGCTAATTACAAGTAATTTGAATTTTAGAAGATAAAATTGTAACATTTTCTGGTTGTCTCTTTTGATGAAAGACTAAGAGAGCTCTTGTCATTTAGTTATAGTTAGCTTCTGCTGTGTCGTCTGCTTCCAAAAAATGTTACCTGCTTGGGTATTGCTCAGTGTGACAAAAAGTGTAAGTGTCTGACAGGTGAGGAAGTGTTAAGTTACAGTAAAACTCCTCTGAGATGGACAGTTGTGGTTCTGATAAAGTGTCCGTAGATGGAAGACAACTGCAACCAAAATCAGTTGTGAAGCTAATTAAGGCCCCTCTCCAACAAGGGCCATCAACACCTTGTATATAAATGCTTAACTAACAGGTTCAAGTATCTAAATACGGCACATTATGTTAATTTACACGGTGTATAAAATTAAACTGATGCACAAAGTACAAATGTACACTTGTTCTGCTTTAATGAATGAGTGATGAAGACATTTAAAATCTCATATAATGTGAAGTAATGTGTAAAATGTAGTAAACTAACGCTAAGGCTTGGTGAACAAATTTAGACTTAACTTCCTGAATGAAGGTTAATTGTCTCTTTCTGATGTACAATGCGTGCGACCTCTCCAATGCAACACATATACTGTATAAGTGGTTAAGTTAGCGACGTGGAAATGTTAGCAAATTTCGCGAATGGACAAAATTTGCTAATATTTCACCTCACGTAAATATCCGGTGATTGCGGGAAGAATTTTACCATGACACCGGTAGACGATAATTCCCGGGTCGATTATGATCATTAAAAATGTTTTAATGCATTTAAATGTCCAATTCTGCATAATTACTTCAAACATATGCATTGTTTGTTAAACATGCTTATAATTGTTCATTGTACACGTGAGTAGGTATTTTTACGCATGAATAAAAAACGTAATGTAAATGGGACATAGTATGTTTTTAATGCACAACATACTTCTGATTGTGATTTTTACGACGTGCTATTAATACGCAAATTACCAGATGGAATTTCGCTAACATTTCTGCATGCGAAATGTCCAGAATTTAAAATTCGCTAACTTTTCGACACGCGGAAATATCAACGTAATCAAGGGAGGTTGTTGCTCAAGAGAGGGCTGCTCTGGAGAGGTTGTACTGTATTTGTTTTGTCAAGTAACAGTTAACATGACATTTTTTCTGGCCTTAGTGAGGTTTTACCATACAATTATCATGATGTGAACTGTTGACAGGTATAATTATGGTACAGTCAAAACTCGTTATATCGAAGTTCGTGGGACTTGCCAAAATACTTCGATATAAACGAACTTCGATATAGGAATTTCGATACCCGTGTTTACATTTTAGAGCTAAAGTCAGTGTGTCGTAATTATAACGTAATCGTGTTATTTAGTGTACGGGATTGTAACGGGTTATAAGAATACGGCATTTATACCGGTACTTATACGGGTACTTTCGATATATATATTTTGCTATACATTTCAAATATGCATAAGATAGTTTCAAATGAGCGTATAGCAGCATTAATAATAATTCGTTTCATCAACGAAAGTTTGTATCAGTTTTATAATCGTTAGAATGGACACTAACATGTTTATACAGCTGTCAATAATTAAATATCTATTTTAAATTGTAAGTGTTTGTTTGCGGAAAAGGTGCGAACATTTCTTTTGTAAGTTGGCCACATAATTGGTTCGACATAGATGGTCACTTTATAGTTGAAAATATTTGGTTCGGACCGAAAATCTACTTCGATATATAAAAATATCGAGAACCACGAATTCGATATACGTGCGTTTTTTTAATATGTAATAAGAAGGATAAAAATCGGGACTTTATCTTTACTTCGATATAAGCGGGATTTCGATATAAGCGATTTCGATATAATGAGTTTCGACTGTATATGAACTTGAAGTAGTGAACTGTATGGTTTTTTGTTTGTTTAAACGTGACCTGAACTTTTTATCATGTTTGTCTAGTAAAATTTTGTCTTTGATAGTTACTGTAAAGTGACAGAAATTTGTATACTTCAATCTTTCTATTTCATGATATTTATGCATGTAAACATGATTTTCTGTGACTTATCAGTGAACCCATTCTAACTAAAACATAGATTAGATATTTTATTCATTTACTACATTATTCATCACATTAATTAGCTTGCTTTTACAGTGCAACCTCTCCAAAGTAACACCCTTTGGGAGTAGCGAAATTATGTTGTTGTTGAGTGGTTTTTGCTCTAGAGAGGTTAAATTAATGATTAAATTGTGCAGTGGGAAACAATCATGCTGCCATTAAAGGGAGGTTGTTGCTCAAGATAGGGCTGCTGTGGAGAGGTTGTACTGTATATATAAATTGTATAGAATGTGTAATGTACATTCTCTGTTTTTTTCTTTGTTATATTTAGCATAATAGGACAAACTTGGTTCCGAAGTGTAGAACTTTATGAGCATGCATTTGCAATACCGATAACAACTTCTGTAAAACACTTAAGATTTGATGAAATTGTACAAACTTATGTCCCTATACTCAGACTCATTAGGTTAGATTTAGAGTGCTCAGATTTGAGTACTGAGATTTGGGTGCTGAGGTTTTTTGTCTAAGATTTGAGCTCTGCAATTTTGAGTGCTCAGATTTGAGTTCTAAAGTGAGGTTTGAATACTGAGATTAGAATGTTAAGATTTAAGCCATAAAGCAATTCAGTTCTGAGATTTGAGTATTGGTTCCAGGGCTAATATGGGGGGTACCCCTTAACTGATTAGATGGCCGAATGCTTACAATGTCAGTAATTTAACTTATTATTAACTTATTATTAACTTATTGAGACTTTCAAGCCAATTTTCAGGTTTTTTAAAATTTCCAATGTTTCAGGTTCTTATTTAAGACCTGATCCATGATATGGCAAGAGTGAGGTATTTAATACCTAGTGTTAAAATTGTCATTTTATCGTTTTAGATGTTATCACACCAAACGGTCTGAACGTAAAGAAATTCAGCGCAATTCACGAATTCCAGAACTTGCATGCTATCTACAAAGAGAAGATCCATGACTTTGTCAAGGGTCACTTTTATGGGTAAGTCTATTAGTGTTCAATTTTCTTCTGATGCATTTCTTTTATGTATGACAGGAATAGAAAATGGACTCAGCATCTTTCAGGCCGAAACATAAATATCTCACTGAAATATTCCAAGATTTATCATTTCCATTTATTTCACTGGAGTTTAATGTTGCACCAAAAGCCAGGGTAATTTGGTGACTTCAAGCTTTACTGCTGGAGGAAGACCAGACCAGATGATCTCCACCTCGAAAGGAATTCATGAAAACATGAATTTTTCTTGAACGATTCTTGCATACTTCATGAACTATTCATGAAGTATGGATAACTTCTGGACAAAGGTCAGCAAGCTGTTCTACCAGACAAGTCAGTCAAATTGATTCACAGTTCACCAGGCTAAGATTTATTTCTGTCTTTGTTCATAGTAAAGTTGTTTTTTTATGCTTGTCCTGATTTATTGTACCACCTATGCTGTATCAGTCAGATATTGGCAAACTGTGATATCTTGATAGCCAAGTGGTCAATAATCAGTTTTTCCACTCACCTCATCTTAGCTTGCAATAATAAATTTATTAGGCTAAGGAAAAGTGGCCATGTATACATTTGACCGACCCTATTTTTGGCACTAACTCTTTTACTAAAGTTTTTAATAGCAAATTTGAATATCACCTAAAAGAACACTGAAGTGTACAAATATCATACAACAAACTTAGGATAATTATATAATATAGTATAGTTATTTGTAATCTGCATATTTAATGAAAATCTGCCCAAATTATAAACAATATACACTTGCTATTTGCTGACATCTCCATTTACCAGCACATAATTCCTGTCTCATGAAAGTCATCCTTTACAAATTGTTGTAATATAATTCTAAGGTCTATAATCATTTTAATGATCATGATTCAAAGTTGTACATGTTTAGGAAGTGAGCTTTCCATCAGGCCTTTGATTTTTTTGTCATTTTCCCATGTCTTAACCAATAACGGTTAACCTTATCATTGTATTTTTATCAAAGAGTCCCAAGTCTGCAGTTTAAATCTTAAGCTTCATTCATGACTATCGTACTAGATTTAACTTCTTTATACTGACATACAAATGTCATACTGATAATATGTAGGGCAGTATATTCGTCTATATGTTTATTTAACCTAATTTCTTCATTGTAGTATTTGTAGAGGTATAAATATTAAGCTATAAATGCCTTTTACAGTTCATGACCTGGTCTTTTCAGTACTAAATATAATTAGCTTATGATATTACAAAACTCAATAAACAATTGTTTTACAAAACATTTGTACAGGTAAGAGGGGGGGGGGGGGGTGAGGAAAAAATAGCAATTGTTATTCAAGACAATATTTGATTAGTTTTATAACATGTACAGCTATATCATTTCTATACACAAAGTGTGCACTGTACATATTTACAGTACATCTGGAGGTAGTCATAAACTTATAGTCATTCATGTAGTGTGTATTGTACAAAATTCACCCGGTATGTCTGTAAGCTCTTATCTAAGCTACAGTTGATAGTAAGGTAAAATCTAACCTAGCCGACTTATTCTAGCATTGAGTTGTCGAGATTGAAAAATGATGTGTCAGCCATATATGCTTTTTACTGCTGATAATGTAAATTATTACTAGTGAAAGTCCTTGAGAGATAAAACATGCTGCATGTAGATGTTATACTTATATCATGTACAATCTGTATCGTATGATTGTTCATGCCTTTCATTCATGGAAAATAGAACATCATAAGTCAGTCATTTTATTGCTGAAACTTAACAATATATTTATCTACCTGGCTTGAAACTACTTTAGTGAATTATTGATTTTTTCAATACATGTACAACTTTTTTGCATTAATCCAGACTATCCCTTTCTTATTAAGCTACTTTTTGAGCATCATCATTATTGATGGCTTTAAAATCATTCTTATAATCATCATTGTCATCATTTTATGTGTTTTAATCATCATTGTCATCTTTATCAGTGTTATAATCATCATTGTCATATAATCATCATTGTCATCTTTATCAGTGTTATAATCATCATTGTCATATAATCATCATTGTCATCTTTATCAGTGTTATAATCATCATTGTCATATAATCATCATTGTCATCATTTTATGTGTTATAATCATCATTGTCATCATTTTATGTGTTATAAGCATCATTGTCATCATTTTATGTATTATAATCATCATTGTCATCATTTTATGTGTTATAAGCATCATTGTCATCATTTTATGTATTATAATCATCATTGTCATCATTTTATGTGTTATAATCATCATTGTCATCATTTTATGTGTTATAATCATCATTGTCATCATTTTATGTATTATAATCATCATTGTCATCATTTTATGTATTATAATCATCATTGTCATCATTTTATGTGTTATAAGCATCATTGTCATCATTTTATGTGTTATAAGCATCATTGTCATCATTTTATGTATTATAATCATCATTGTCATCATTTTATGTGTTATAAGCATCATTGTCATCATTTTATGTGTTATAATCATCATTGTCATCATTTTATGTACAGTTGAATCTCGTTATGTCAAACTCGCTTATATCAAAATTTCGGTTATGTCAAACTGTTTTGTTGGGTCCCGATTTTTTTGCTTTTTCTCTATATGAAATTAATCCGCTTACCTCCAATTCACTTATCTCAAAATTTCGTTTATGTCAAACTAAGTTTTTGTCCCCATGACTCTAATTAGCATGTAGTTTGAGTTGTTTATCTCAAAGTTGGAGCAGATCAGCGAACAATGGACACTTTCACACCTATCATGACATTTTGCTAATTGAACAATTTAAAGGCTCCGGGAGATTCATACTCGTGTGACAAACAGAAAGCACACGTGTAGTGTAGCATGATAATCATACCTGGTATTTGACTTAACTAAAATTATGGTAGGTAAGGTAAACAAGTACGCACCACGTATATTTTCGGCTGCTGTGAGTATCCGAATACTAGGATACTCGTAGGTTTAACTTGAAAATTGAGTACGATTACTTGCCACCTATGACAGTGTCAGATTCCAATCTGAGTAAAATGATCTTAGCTTGATAAAAAATATTAATTCCGAAAGCGTGATCGACGTTGCGGCAACTAACGGATTCGTCTTACATTATGTACGGAATGCATATACATCCGAAAATATGTAAAGCTAGGCGCTCCGTTTTTTCGAATTCTTACAACAAATTTCGTAAATAAGTATTTTATGTTGGGACATTAATTGTTGATATTAATTATCATGAATAGATACATAATTATTTTGTTTCTTCACTACGTATCCACATATTTTATTCAAGCAAAATGTGATCATACATGTATTGTAATCTTAAGTAAAGGCTACTGTACGTGCGTGTACACAAATACTTTAAATCATATATAATTATACAGTATTTGTTTATCTCAAATTTCGGTTATCTCAAACTAATTTCCACGGTCCCTAGAAATTTGAGATAACGAGATTCAACTGTATTATAAGCATCATTGTCATCATTTTATGTGTTATAATCATCATTGTCATCATTTTATGTATTATAAGCATCATTGTCATCATTTTATGTGTTATAAGCATCATTGTCATCATTTTATGTGTTATAATCATCATTGTCATCATTTTATGTGTTATAATCATCATTGTCATCATTTTATGTGTTATAATCATAATTGTCATCTTTATCAGTGTTATAATCATCATTGTCATATAATCATCATTGTCATCATTTTATGTGTTATAAGCATCATTGTCATCATTTTATGTGTTATAATCATCATTGTCATCATTTTATGTATTATAAGCATCATTGTCATCATTTTATGTGTTATAAGCATCATTGTCATCATTTTATGTGTTATAAGCATCATTGTCATCATTTTATGTGTTATAATCATCATTGTCATCATTTTATGTATTATAATCATCATTGTCATCATTTTATGTGTTATAATCATAATTGTCATCTTTATCAGTGTTATAATCATCATTGTCATATAATCATCATTGTCATCATTTTATGTGTTATAAGCATCATTGTCATCATTTTATGTGTTATAATCATCATTGTCATCATTTTATGTGTTATAAGCATCATTGTCATCATTTTATGTATTATAATCACCATTGTCATCATTTTATGTGTTATAATCATCATTGTCATCATTTTATGTGTTATAATCATCATTGTCATCATTTTATGTGTTATAATCATCATTGTCATCATTTTATGTGTTATAATCATCATTGTCATCATTTTATGTATTATAATCATCATTGTCATCATTTTATGTGTTATAATCATCATTGTCATCATTTTATGTGTTATAAGCATCATTGTCATCATTTTATGTATTATAATCATCATTGTCATCATTTTATGTATTATAATCATCATTGACATCATTTTATGTGTTATAATCATCATTGTCATCATTTTATGTGTTATAATCATCATTGTCATCATTTTATGTGTTATAATCATCATTGTCATCATTTTATGTGTTATAATCATCATTGTCATCATTTTATGTGTTATAATCATCATTGTCATCATTTTATGTGTTATAAGCATCATTGTCATCATTTTATGTATTATAATCATCATTGTCATCATTGTATGTATTATAATCATCATTGTCATCATTTTATGTATTATAATCATCATTGTCATCATTTTATGTGTTATAATCATCATTGTCATCATTTTATGTATTATAATCATCATTGTCATCATTTTATGTATTATAATCATCATTGTCATCATTTTATGTATTATAATCATCATTGTCATCATTTTATGTATTATAATCATCATTGTCATCATTTTATGTATTATAATCATCATTGTCATCATTTTATGTATTATAATCATCATTGTCATCATTTTATGTGTTGTAATCATCATTGTCATCATTTTTAGCTTGTCGGTTTTTGAAGAAAAAGTCGTTCTATAACTGTGATCACTGCAGAATCTGTGTCAGTGTCTGCATTGTGCAAATTTTTCTATAGCTCATAACTATGAAAGGTAGCAACATGAAACTTCATAGGTAGATAGATCTCACTGAGGCAGTGAACAGACGAGCATTGGCACCGTTCTTGTTCAGTGTTGTCATCATCAGCATTGTTATAATAATCATTGTTATCATTATCATCATCATGTTCATACTTTTCATGTTGCTGTTGTTTTATGATGATGATAAGTTATTGTGAGACCAATATGTGTCACATGCGTAAGATTTTACAATGAAGTCTTATACATCCAGCCTTCATTTAGTCATATCTTTGGCAACTTGTTCGGTTTGTTCGGAGACATGCGGAGTATGTTCAGTGACAAATCTATCTATAGATTGACTTGAGTTACGTGGTTTTTGAGATGAGATATTACAAGTTATTTTCTTTTTTTTCAAAAGTTAGTTTATTTGTGTAAAATATTTGTGTTTTTTTTGTCTATTCCAGTCACTATGACTTTGACCTTGATAAGACTTTGTACGTATTCTCTGCTGGTCGCTATGAATTCTCCAACAAGGGAGCTGATCTCTTCATTGAGTCTCTGGCTAGACTCAACCATTTCCTCCAGGTATGACACCACTAAATTTTATTCCCATTCAACAAAATGTCATGAATATATAGCTTGGAAAACTATATCTAAATGAATTTTTGTCATTTGTCAATTTTGAGACAAAGTCTGCAACAACAAACCAGATGGTACTATTTTTAAAATGATGTCCAAAAAAAGTTTCCTAGTCAAGTATAATAATTATGTTGATGAAATTTAACTATTCTTTCTACTCAGTTTGAATAAAAATACAATCAGTCTTATTTAAATAGGGACCACCTTGCTTTAAAGATTGTAGTGTAATTTGCATTTCATAACCTCAGAATATAGACTACCTCCATTATTGATCACAAATTCCTCATTCAAAAGTGGTCTTTTTAACGGGTTTGAATGTAGAATTTTATGTTGTAAATTTAAATGTTGATGTGTTTTTAAATTCCCAGACCGCCGGTAGTGAAATGACTGTGATTGCATTCCTGATTTTCCCAGCACGCACAAATAACTTCAACGTGGAGTCCTTGCGAGGACAAGCTATCTCCAAACAGCTGCGTGACACTGTAAGTCATGTACAGGCAGCTATTGGCAAGAGAGTGTTCGAGAAGGCCCTAAGGTAAAGCATTCATTCACTCTTTTAGATGATCGTAGATTGGGAAACAAAGGATGTATGTTCCTTATTGTAAAGTCAGGGGTTAAAGTGTCTTGGAATATGCCAGAATTTTCTCGTTTTATTTGCTGGTCCGGACAGTACTGTTTTTGTTTGTTTTTATTGTTTCCACTGCACTGATGTTAAGTTTTCTGATTTAAATTTTTTATTTTAACTTTGACCAATTTGATGTAATGTGGACAAGATATCATATTGTCATATAAGTACTACTGTCAATGGTAAATATCATGGTTGCATTGTTTTAATTAAGCAAGAAATCAAATCTTTGACTTAAGAATAATCAATATTATTACCACCATTATTATAATCAATATTATTACCACCAGTATTATAATCAATATTATTACCACCATTATTATAATCAATATTATTACCACCATTATTATAATCAATATTATTACCACCATTATTATAATCAATATTATTACCACCAGTATTATAATCAATATTATTACCACCATTATTATAATCAATATTATTACCACCAGTATTATAATCAATATTATTACCACCAGTATTATAATCAATATTATTACCACCAGTATTATAATCAATATTATTACCACCAGTATTATAATCAATATTATTACCACCATTATTATAATCAATATTATTACCACCATTATTATAATCAATATTATTACCACCATTATTATAATCAATATTATTACCACCATTATTATAATCAATATTATTACCACCAGTATTATAATCAATATTATTACCACCATTATTATAATCAATATTATTACCACCAGTATTATAATCAATATTATTACCACCATTATTATAATCAATATTATTACCACCATTATTATAATCAATATTATTACCACCAGTATTATAATCAATATTATTACCACCATTATTATAATCAATATTATTACCACCAGTATTATAATCAATATTATTACCACCATTATTATAATCAATATTATTACCACCAGTATTATAATCAATATTATTACCACCAGTATTATAATCAATATTATTACCACCATTATTATAATCAATATTATTACCACCAGTATTATAATCAATATTATTACCACCATTATTATAATCAATATTATTACCACCATTATTATAATCAATATTATTACCACCAGTATTATAATCAATATTATTACCACCAGTATTATAATCAATATTATTACCACCAGTATTATAATCAATATTATTACCACCATTATTATAATCAATATTATTACCACCAGTATTATAATCAATATTATTACCACCAGTATTATAATCAATATTATTACCACCATTATTATAATCAATATTATTACCACCAGTATTATAATCAATATTATTACCACCATTATTATAATCAATATTATTACCACCATTATTATAATCAATATTATTACCACCATTATTATAATCAATATTATTACCACCATTATTATAATCAATATTATTACCACCATTATTATAATCAATATTATTACCACCAGTATTATAATCAATATTATTACCACCAGTATTATAATCAATATTATTACCACCAGTATTATAATCAATATTATTACCACCATTATTATAATCAATATTATTACCACCAGTATTATAATCAATATTATTACCACCATTATTATAATCAATATTATTACCACCAGTATTATAATCAATATTATTACCACCATTATTATAATCAATATTATTACCACCATTATTATAATCAATATTATTACCACCATTATTATAATCAATATTATTACCACCATTATTATAATCAATATTATTACCACCAGTATTATAATCAATATTATTACCACCATTATTATAATCAATATTATTACCACCAGTATTATAATCAATATTATTACCACCATTATTATAATCAATATTATTACCACCAGTATTATAATCAATATTATTACCACCATTATTATAATCAATATTATTACCACCATTATTATAATCAATATTATTACCACCAGTATTATAATCAATATTATTACCACCATTATTATAATCAATATTATTACCACCAGTATTATAATCAATATTATTACCACCATTATTATAATCAATATTATTACCACCATTATTATAATCAATATTATTACCACCAGTATTATAATCAATATTATTACCACCAGTATTATAATCAATATTATTACCACCAGTATTATAATCAATATTATTACCACCATTATTATAATCAATATTATTACCACCAGTATTATAATCAATATTATTACCACCAGTATTATAATCAATATTATTACCACCATTATTATAATCAATATTATTACCACCAGTATTATAATCAATATTATTACCACCATTATTATAATCAATATTATTACCACCATTATTATAATCAATATTATTACCACCAGTATTATAATCAATATTATTACCACCAGTATTATAATCAATATTATTACCACCAGTATTATAATCAATATTATTACCACCATTATTATAATCAATATTATTACCACCATTATTATAATCAATATTATTACCACCATTATTATAATCAATATTATTACCACCAGTATTATAATCAATATTATTACCACCAGTATTATAATCAATATTATTACCACCAGTATTATAATCAATATTATTACCACCATTATTATAATCAATATTATTACCACCAGTATTATAATCAATATTATTACCACCATTATTATAATCAATATTATTACCACCAGTATTATAATCAATATTATTACCACCAGTATTATAATCAATATTATTACCACCAGTATTATAATCAATATTATTACCACCATTATTATAATCAATATTATTACCACCATTATTATAATCAATATTATTACCACCAGTATTATAATCAATATTATTACCACCATTATTATAATCAATATTATTACCACCAGTATTATAATCAATATTATTACCACCATTATTATAATCAATATTATTACCACCATTATTATAATCAATATTATTACCACCATTATTATAATCAATATTATTACCACCATTATTATAATCAATATTATTACCACCAGTATTATAATCAATATTATTACCACCAGTATTATAATCAATATTATTACCACCAGTATTATAATCAATATTATTACCACCATTATTATAATCAATATTATTACCACCAGTATTATAATCAATATTATTACCACCATTATTATAATCAATATTATTACCACCAGTATTATAATCAATATTATTACCACCAGTATTATAATCAATATTATTACCACCAGTATTATAATCAATATTATTACCACCAGTATTATAATCAATATTATTACCACCATTATTATAATCAATATTATTACCACCAGTATTATAATCAATATTATTACCACCATTATTATAATCAATATTATTACCACCAGTATTATAATCAATATTATTACCACCATTATTATAATCAATATTATTACCACCATTATTATAATCAATATTATTACCACCAGTATTATAATCAATATTATTACCACCATTATTATAATCAATATTATTACCACCATTATTATAATCAATATTATTACCACCATTATTATAATCAATATTATTACCACCAGTATTATAATCAATATTATTACCACCAGTATTATAATCAATATTATTACCACCATTATTATAATCAATATTATTACCACCAGTATTATAATCAATATTATTACCACCAGTATTATAATCAATATTATTACCACCAGTATTATAATCATCATCAACATTATTATGATTATTATTTTATATTTACAAATGTAGAGGCCAGATTCCAACAGGGGATGATATTTTCCTACAAGAGGATGTGGTCAAATTGAAAAGATGTATTTTCAGTGCACAGGTATGAAAATCAGTCTGTTGGTTTGAATTTGGTTTAACATCATTTATCTCCCTTAGTTGTCCTCCGTAGGTATAACTTGTACAGTAAAAACTTACCTAGTGATCACTTTAATATTAAGATTCAGTCTCATTATATGGACTGGTTTTCATGACTTCCTCTATATTTCAACTTGATGATGAGACCATCTTAATATTAAGACTGATTTATTTGGTCCCCAAAGATGGTTTAAATATTGATACAAGAAATAAATTCTTGAATAAGAACCAAATTTAGAACCGATTTTAATAGTCAGTCAATATTTTAATTCATGTTATTTATCAAAATCAAAGGCCTCTGAAATAGCCTGTCATTATAAATAGTGTTTTTTTTTAAGTAAGAAAAGATTGATTTAAACTGTATATTTTGAGTTGTGTGTGAACTTATAATTTGTATATTTATCTTACTTTATAGAGGAATACTTTACCTCCCATCTGCACACACAATGTCGTAGATGACCACAAAGATCCCATACTGAACACATTAAGAAGCTGCAAACTGTTTAACGATAGACACGATAGAGTCAAGGTAAGTAGGGTTAAACACAAGTTTTTCCCGTCGAGATCAGGTTAAGGGATTATCATGACGCTTTTAATGAATCTATATTTTGGGGATCATGTTTGATTTTACTGATTTTGAAGCAATTACAGATACAGTACACCCTCTCCATAGCGGCCCACTGTAGAGAAATAACCTCTATAACAACACCTTTAAAATTTCCCTAAGCTGACATTTACTATAAATATAACCTCTGTAGAGCAACAACCTCTAAACAATGGCCAATATTTGCAGCTCCCACAGAGTGTTGCTCTACAGAGGTTGTATTGTATATTTTTAACTACGAAAATCTACACAATTATGACTAATATTATGTACCTGAACGATCAAGCTTATATTTACTGATGAATTGAAAATCAATTTGAATCAAGTCTTGAAACATGACTTTGGATTGGTTACCGGTATATCTATTCCTGAATTTAAAATCATCCAATAGAAAGACTGTTCTCAAAAATCAATATTGTACATGAGTAATAATAGTGGTGCAAAACTACCTCATCAAGTACTCTGTTAAGAAAATAACAGGAAACGGGTGAGCCATGTATTGGTGCTTTACTCTGGGCACGGTAAAGAACCAGGAAAAACTATTTGAAATGAGTGGGGATATAAATGCCTGGGCTGGTATTCAATAAACATCTTAAGTAATTTTTTAACTTACCGGTAAGTTATATTTTTCCTTAAATTCGACTTTTTCCTTAACTCTTTTGTACTAATATAAAGGAGGAAATCACAATAATATGATTTTATCTTTGTTCTAAAGATGCCAGTTATGAAAATGATAAATCATTTTCACACTTTTGATGACTGGTTTACAAACTTTTACCATTTAAAAAAATTACACTTAAGTAAAAATTTCGACTTAAGTTAAAAAAAATCTTAAGATGTATATTGAATACGGGCCCTGGTTCTCCTGTATCTTATCTCCCCTCTCTCTATGATGTCTGAAGTGACCATAGCTGTTTCATGGGCAGTTAAACATCAGATAAATGAATCAAAACTACATCAGTGTAATAAGATATTTGTATTGTAGGTAATCTTCCATCCAGAGTTTTTGAACTCGACGAATCCATTATTTGGATTAGATTATGAAGAATTTGTACGTGGCTGCCATTTAGGTGTCTTCCCGTCTTACTATGAACCATGGGGATATACACCAGGTTTGTTTTATAAATATTTGTGTTACTCTTCAAAATAGAGGTATTGATTGTCCAAAGTCTGATCGATTTTCTCGCAGAATCAGCCGTAGAAAGCCATTTTTAACAGGCCCAAGATTATAACATCAATAGGCTTGTAATGTTAAAGGTTAGACATATACTTGTCAAATACTGTATTGAATTTTCCTTTAGATTGTTTGAAGTGCTTTCATCTCTTCGGAGGAACAGGTCATACCCTTTTGTTAAATTTGTAGATTATTCTCCATGTGTGGAGAAGTTGCCAGCTCCTTATAGAAGGGTAGGTTAGTACTGGTTAAAGGCCCATTAGCTTTTTGAATGAGTAATATAGAACAATTGATAAAATAATTGTAAAATATAAAAATACATTCTATTAGCTCTAAAACAATGTTTACATAATGCCTTTTTAGCCAGATCTCGTAAAAATGTGGTCAGATGCTTTTTCTTATTTTTTTCAATATCATTGAAAAAAATACTCATTATACAGTGCTATATTTCTTTATGTACTTCGTGATTAAAAATGAAAATTTTGGAATGTTTATAATAAAAGTAAAAGTCAGTTTCACTGATAAGACATCATTCTAGGTAAAATAAGACCTTCTTTAATTTTAACATACAAAAAGCTAATGGGGCTTTATAAACAATTATATCCTCGAGTGCCCAAACTGCGCCAATCTAAGCTTTAGCTGTGAAATGCTACATCAATACACTACATATAATAGAAACTATTTACTAACCACTTAATTATAACCAATTTACTTCAATACCAAGAAAAATCCCTCATCATAAATACGTTTCTACTACAAAGTAACATAAAACACAGTGTGAATCAAATATAATGCCACCATTTTTTTGGTCCTAACTGCGCCATGCGTGAGTGACGTCTTGACATTTACAATAATTTAGGCAAGGTTATTCATGTTAATAGGTTTTTGAACGAATTTACTTAAAACAATGCATTTTTCAACTTATAAAACTATTTTATCGGTTATGAGTAGCTTTAAACATAGTTTATTCCTCCTGTTTACAGTGAGGACTGAAAAAAATGTGTCACCTCTCCATACTTCTCCAATTTGAGCACTGTAATTTAATTAACCCATATTTTTAAGTTGTATCTCTCTACTTTCTTATTTTTATCTATGTCCACGCGTTCCTCCTATAACAATGCTTGAATGAGTGCGTCATTGAAATATTTTCTTGATCTTTGTATGTTCCGGGAGACAATTGAGAATAAAAATACGGATTCAAATCACTTACCAAGCTTAACATCTACAAGGGATAAAACAAGTAATAATAAGAATAGGCACAGCCTTAAAATACGATTATGGTCACGTGACTTTTATTGATGCAACAGGAAACATTGCAAACGGTGCGTTCCAGACATTTTTACTCCCAATAATTTGTGCATAAAAGGAACATTCTTCGTGGAAACCATTTTGCATTAAGAAAAAACACATAAAAACAGTTGAGTGAAATGAAATGGAATTATTTATATATTTGAATCGTATTTTCACACAAATATTCATCCTCGTTTATCTATTACGTCATAGACAAAAATTCACACGGTCACTGGCGCGTGCGGTAAAATGTCACGAGACTACGATAAAAACAAGATAGATGGCGCAGTTAGGACATTGGCGCAGTTAGGACCTCTGACGATAATTACAAGTCTATAAGTCATATTTATAAGTTATTTAATTTTTAATCCCTTTTACTTACAGCTGAATGTACTGTAATGGGCATACCTAGTATGACAAGTAATCTATCAGGATTTGGATGTTTTATGAAGGAACATGTTGCAGACCCTAAATCTTACGGAATTTATATTATTGACCGACTTAAACAAGGGTCCGATGACTCGGCGCAACAGTTAGCACAGGTAAGTTGATCACAGTGTATTTAAATGATAACAAACAATTGTTGGACTAGAGAACGGACAGCCAAAATTTTACTGGCATTATTGTCAACCAATCAGATTACAGAATTTATAATGATATGATGATTGTTGGCCAATGAAATTGCAGAATTTGTGATGATAACTATGATGATTGTTGGCCAATGAAATTGCAGAATTTGTGATGATAACTATGATGATTGTTGGCCAATGAAATTGCAGAATTCGTAATGATAATTATGATGATTGTTGGCCAATGAAATTGCAGAATTCGTGATGATAACTATGATGATTGTTGGCCAATGAAATTGCAGAATTCGTGATGATAATTATGATGATTGTTGGCCAATGAAATTGCAGAATTCGTGATGATAACTATGATGATTGTTGGCCAATGAAATTGCAGAATTCGTAATGATAATTATGATGATTGTTGGCCAATGAAATTGCAGAATTCGTAATGATAATTATGATGATTGTTGGCCAATGAAATTGCAGAATTCGTGATGATAACTATGATGATTGTTGGCCAATGAAATTGCAGAATTCGTGATGATAATTATGATGATTGTTGGCCAATGAAATTGCAGAATTCGTGATGATAATTATGATGATTGTTGGCCGATGAAATTGCAGGATTCGTAATGATAATTATGATGATTGTTGGCCAATGAAATTGCAGGATTCGTAATGATAATTATGATGATTGTTGGCCAATGAAATTGCAGAATTCATTATATGATGATAACTGATGTTTTATTGTATTTGTTTCCAGTACATGTTTGATTTTACCTGTCTATCAAGAAGACAACGTATCATACAGAGAAACAGAACTGAACGACTCAGTGAATTACTAGATTGGAAAAATCTAGGAGTGGTAAGGGTTTTTCATACTCAACAAAATCATTTTAGAAAGGGTCATTCTGTATTTCCTTTTTTGCTATTTGCTGATGACATAATTATAATCAACTGATTCCCAGCGTTGTCTTATGAAAGTTTATTAAAACACTCTACTTTCTCTTTCATCATTCGTTTCGCCATGCATTTTATAAATTTCTGCTTTTCAAAAATGTCCTTTCTTTAATCTTTTGATAAATTAGTCAGAGTTTACTTCAGATAAAGTTTATTTTTGGGGGAATCTATTTCCCAGTATAAAGATATCTTGATGTGGAAACCAACTTTTATATAAAAAATAACCTAATATTGAGGTTGTGGCATTATTAAGTACTTGGCTCGATAGTTGGGATGGGTACATTGAAAAAGTGCCCCTGAGAAATTCGACAGACAGAACCAAGAATCTAACCGACGACCTTTCATTTAGTAGTCCTTCGGGTTACCACTCCATGACTGATTAACCATCCTTAAAATATAACTCTTATTTTGAAACAAATTATTTGTAATTTGAGATATGTCGTGTTTTTTTCAGTACTACAGAAAAGCCCGCAGTATGGCTTTGTTACGATCATATCCAAATGATTTTACGGAGGCCAGTTTTATGGTAAGTTTCATGTAGTGTAGTTCTCACAGTGCACCTTTATTATGTTATTTCATATACAGTAAAACACAGTTATGGTGAACTAAGATTATAGTGAAGATTCAGATATGTACAGTGAAGCACTTATTTCCCCCCTGAATATAAACTTTATTGTGACAGATATAGAGAGATATGGATGAAATAAAGTAATGATTCAAGTACTCAAGAATTCACTACATTGTGTTCTACTGTACATGATTTATATTTTACCGCTTCATATTTTTAAAATTATTTTTCATGTAAGGCTTCATACAGTCTTCATATTACATGCTCTTGAGCTCAAGTTAAAATTCCTTGCTGATTCAATGTTTAATATCAATTCTTCTGTGCAATTATCATCCAAACAAATTTGTTTATTTTAACTTACTGGTACCTGAAACATATTTCTTTCAAAAGGGCATCATGTAGTGTGTTTTGAAGACTGCTTCTTGATTTTCTTTTTGCAGAACAATGCATTGAATCACAGCATGCAAATAATTGCTTATTGTTTTGTTGTACATGTATATACATGGGTTTATAATTGAGCGCCTCTGTAGATAGCTTTTATATTGCTTGTGTCCAGTGTTTGATATATTTGTCATAAATTTAAGCTTATCTATGTGTTAGGGCTGCTTTAGAAATATTTGTGTGATTGTTTAAGTAGTCCATCATGAAAAAAGTCCACTATTTTAATTAAGTTACTTGCTGATTAATCTGAACTTGTACATACATGTAGATATTTGTGTGTGACAAGTGCTTGAATAATCTGCACAACTTTTACCCTGAAATTGTGAAGAAAAAACATAACAATATAAATTGTATATGTACACTTTAATATCAGTATGTAAATTCTTACTGTTTGAATTATCGTTTATGATGTGCTTTCAGGGCTTTTTTTCCTCCCATAGCAGGGGCCGTTAATAGGCGTCTTCTCCTCGGGAAAATTCTTTGAAATCATGCAGTTTTCCCCCTAAAATTCAATTTACATCAAGTTTTTTCTTCCCCTTTTGCAAAAATTATTTGCTATATTTTCCTAAATTTAAGGCAATGGCCCCTTCCCCTACCTGTGAAGAAAGCCCTGGCTTTGTTTCAAAGCTGCATTTAAACTTATTAAGACTCTCTAGAAATTTTGTAGACCCTGCAAGTCAGCAGAGCTTTTCCCATCAGGGCTTGAATGTTAGATATTGACTGGCTGGGGTATTACATGTGTATAATTATGAATAAGACAAGTTAGTTAGAATTCCTTGGTCATTAATGGACCTAAAATGTTTCAGTATTAAAGTATAACTTGTGATCTATCTTATGTTTGCATGTTATTATACTTGTTTTATCTGCTTAGTTAATATTTATTTGCTTTTTAGCTCACATGTCACGAAGTGACAGGGTGAGCTTTTAGGATCAATCTCCGTCCGGTGTCGTGCGTCGTCAAACTTTACCTTGTGAACACACTAGGGGCCACATTTTTAGCTCAAGTTTAGCGAAACTGGGTCAGAATGTTAATATTGACAAAATCTCAGACGAGTTCGATATTGGGCCATTTTGGGTGAAAAACTAGGTCACCAGGGCCAAATAAAGGAAAACCTTGTGAACACTTCAGAAATCACTGTTTTGATAGGATCTTCATGAAACTTTGTCAGAATGTTTATTTCAAAATATGTAGGTCAAGTTTGATAATGGGTCATTTCCGGTCAAAAACTAGGTCACTAGGGCAAATTGCTGGAAAACCTTGTGAACACTCTAGAAGTCACTGTTTTGATTGGATGATCATGAAACCTTGTCAGAATGTTTGTCTTTATAATATCTTGAACGAGTTCGAACATGGGTCATCTTGGGTCAAAAACTAGGTCGCTAGGTCAAATCTTATGAAAAACCATGTTAACACTGTAGATTTCACAGTTATAATTGGATCTTCACCAAACTTGTTTGTTTTAATGATATACAGTGTAACTTCTGAAATCCGGACACCCATGGGACCGGCCAAAATGTCCGGATTTTGGAAGTTTCTGGAATTCAGAAGTCTAAAATTATCTGAACAAGTACAGATGTTAAATGCCAGAGTTTTTTAATGGTGAAAATAGGGACATCATTATTTATGCATAATACAATATGGTGTTATTATTACTAAGAAATGATGCAAAAATAAAAGATAAACATTAATAAGATTTATCAATCAAAATCTAATATTTTCTCGAAAGGAAGATACCGACAATACAATTTTACTTACAAAAATGAACCAGTCAAAATTGTTAATGAGTGTAAATATTTGGAAATATATTTTAATAAAAGTGGTTAATTTTACAAATGCAAACTGACATATTGTGATTCTAACACATGTCAAAATATACTAACACCACTGATTGGTAAACAATTGAAAAAGAGAACAATGACATTTTGCCTCAGGGTTAAAAATCGCGGGACTAATTAAGGATGACACTTTCTGCACTGTCTGGATTTTGGAAGTAAAATTGCACTTACATAAACCAAAATTTATGAAAATATCGTCCAGAATTCAGAAGTTCCGGAATTCAGAAGTCTTATTTACATTGAAATAGAGGGAGAAATTTCGGGACCAAGAAAATCGTCCAGATATCAGAAGTTTCCGGATTTCAGAGGGTCCAGATTTCAGAAGTTACACTGTAACCGTTAAGTACAAATATGGGTCATCTGGGGTCATTAACAAGGTCACCAGGTCAAATCTTAGGAACACTTTGTTAACACTGTAGATGTCACAGTTTTGATTGGATCTTCACCAAACCTTGTCAAAATGTTTGCCTCAATGATATGTGGGTCAAGGTTGAATATGGGTCAGTCGGGGTCAAAAACTGGGTCACCAGGTCAAATCTTAGGTAAAAATCTTGTATAAGCTCTAAATTGCATGGTTTTAATTGGATCTTGGCCAAACCTTGTCTGATTGTTCGTCTCAATGATATTAAGGATAAGTTCAAATATGGCTCATCTAGGGTCGAAAACTAGATGTAGATGTCAAATTTTGATTGTATCTTCACCAAACCTTGTCAGAATGTTTGTCTTAATGATATGTAAGACAAATTCGAACATAGGTCATCTGGGGTCAAAAACTAGGTTACAAGGTCAAATCTTAGGAAAGCCTTGTCTATGCTGTAGTTTTCATGGTTTTGATTGGATCTTCACCAAATTTTGTCAGAATGTTTGTCTTATTTATATGTAGGACAAGATCTAAGATGGGTCATCTGGGGTCAAAAACTAGGTCACCGGTTCAAAACAAAGTTTTAATGAGTGAACAGTGATTGTCATGTGAGCGATATAGGGCCATCTTGGCCCTCTTGTTTGAATGTATGATATGTTTGAATGTGGTATGCTTTATGATTTTCATATTACAGGTTGACACTGGTCCACATGAACCAGATGTGAGTTATATTTTGAATGACACAGATATGTTTACAGTCAAACCTGTTTAAATGTGGAAAAGTAGCCACTATTCACTCTTGTGCCCATCTTTTGCTTCATGTCTTAATGAAGCACAAAAATTGTTAAACGAAGGCTTACCATGTTTTGAGATTGTACTTATTGTCTCTCCTGTACTATTTGTCCCCCCCCCCCATTCCCTTAAAGCATTTGTTAACAAGTTTGACTGTATTTAGCTTCTGGTTTGCTGTGAATCTTATTTCTATGTCTGTATACTTGATGAGCTTATTCAATCTTTTAATATTCCCATAGTTGAATAGTCCCATAATTAGTTCACAGTCAAATAATTGTCAAATATTTATCTGTTTGGGGACCAGTCTGATTATATAAGTCTCTGATTGGTTGATCTATGCTCAGCTTGAAAATTGACCAATGAAATTCTGGTATTCTCTGGCTGGTCCCCAGTTTTAACCTTACTTAGTATTTACTTAGAATATGCATGATAGATGTATGTCAGGTAACCACAGAGCTGTATTATATGCTTTGCTCATGTTTAGAGGTACAAATGTATACTTACTCATATACTATCCATGAATTGATTGAGATGTCTTGTAAAATGAAAATAATTGTTCAACCAAATACTCTCCATGGAATGAAGTAGATCCATAAATGTCGGAATAAATCTTAATGTTTTAACATCTATTTTGACTCAAAATTAAAACTCAGTTCATAATCTTTTGAAAATTCGTGCATATTTTTGGAAATTAAGAAGATCTTGATTGCAACAATTTCTGAGCATGTCCCATAATGATTCTTTTTTCTGATTGTTCTTAATTTCTACATATTCAAGAACATGGTTTGTTTCACTTTCTGCTTTTGATGACAACAGCACCTTCTCAATTATGTTATAAAAAAAAAAAAAATATTTTACCATATATGTCTGATTTGGTAAAAATTCTGATTAAGATTTTATTAGAATTTAATGGTTATTTCAACTTATTTGGTCTGTAATGTAAAATTTGGCTCTCCTTAGTAAACTCAGCAGTGGTATTTTCTATGTGAAACATTATTTAATTATGTTTTAGTGACTTGTTTATTTATTCCTATTTATAAGTGGCCAATGATGAAAGTAATCCATCTACATTTGAGAGTGACTTGAAACTGGTAAAAATGTTAAAGAGAAAATTCTTGTTTTGTACAAAGTGCTGGTATATATTTTAAGACAGGCTTGTAGGGAACAATTTCAGAATGGGGCCGGGGGCTAATTTTTAGATTTTGTCTGACAGGAACGTTAAGCCCCCCATTTCCTGTTCCTACTCCCCTGTAAAAGACCTTCATCGACGAAACCAGTGAATTTTGTTATTTACCGTTACAACCCAGTAGTGCGTTTAGCACTAAGTCAACTATAGTGTTTGGTCTATAGACCTATGGTGTATTTGTTGAAACCCTTTGTGTGCCCATGTTCTCTGTGACAACAATAGATCAAAGATTTTCTCAAAATTATGTGTTGCGTTTATTGTTAAACAAGTTAAGTGTTGTATTTGTATTACAAGATGATTACAATGTCCCTATACTTAGTCCCTGTTGCATTTATTACAGTTGTTAATTTATGTTGTTTTATTGTTCATTGCTATATAATTATACTAGTGGTATAAGAAATGGTAAATTATGCGAGATAAACTTTAAACACTAAATCTTTTATAAAATTAAGTACATGTTGTTTTAATGGAATGCATAATTTAGTTTTTAATGAGTAAGCTTTCAAATTATTCAAATTATATTGTTATCATATTTTGATTTTAAACTTGACAAGTGGATACATAGAATTGTTTGATTATAGATACTGAATGCTGATATTTGTGGTATACATACAGGGTTTCATGGTCATATACTTCTTTATCCTACTAACTAAAAAATAATATGTTTGGCTTTTATAATGTCTCTAAATCAATTGTTGTCATGATGAAATAAAAAAATACAATATTCAGAGAGCATAATTGACCTGAATAATGAATATAGATGTACATGGATATCTGGTCAATTTTTTTCATTCATAAAATATTAAGAATTATATTGAGATTTCAGCTTGGAGGCAGTTCTATAGTTAAATAATCTTTGGGTATCAGTTATATATTTTCGAGAAAATGCATGTGTAAATATATGTTGTATATTAAAAGTCTAGTTGATCACAACTTTGACACTGAATCCATAATTTCAGATGAGTTTTTTCTGCCGTTACCTTACACATAGAACTAAACTTATAATAAACTTTGTTGTATTTCTTAATTCTTCAGGAGAAACGAGTGCTGTATCCAAAACCAGCCAGCGAGCCTCCATCGCCGTCTCATTCCCGATGTTCCACGCCAGCAGTCTCGGATGATGACGAGCATAGACCCGTCAAGTTTGATGACGAGGATAATCCCACTGATGATGATGAGGATTTAGAACCTGAAGCCGATCAAAGAGTTTGATGAAAACTTTGAAGAATTTGATTTAAAACTTTTTAGAAATTTTGATGAAATCTTTTTAGAAACTGTGATTTTAAGTTTGAAGAAATTATGTGAACATTTAAGATTTTTATGAAAACCAGAAATAACTTGTGATGAAGTTTTGAAGAAATTATGATGAAAACATTATAGATGTTATGATGTAAATTAGAAGAAACTATGAATTGAATATTGAAGAAATTTAAAGAAGACTTATGAAGAGTTTGAAGATATTTTGATGCAAACTTTGTTGGAATTTTGATGAAAATTATGATGAAATTGCAATGAAAACTGACATTAATTGTGAAAAATAATTTGGAGCAATTTTATGCAAACTTTTAAGAAATTTAGTTGAAAACTTGTTATGAAAACTTTGCTGAAAAAGTGATAGAAGCTTTGAAGAAATTGTGATGAAGAATTTGGAGAAAGTTTTGTTAACTTTGAAGAAACAAATTTGTAAACTTCAAAAAATTGTGAAGGAAAATTTGGAGAAATTATATAAACTTTGAGAAACTTTTATGGGAAGTTTAATGAAACTTCGAAGAAGATTAAAAAAAACGGAAGAATATTCAGCAAAACTGAAGAATTTTACAGTAAATTTGACAAAATTATGATGAAAATTTGGGAAAACTTTGCCAGAAATAAGATTTTTTATCTTGCAGATAAGATTTATCAGAAACTTGTGACAAAAACTCACATACGTCTTTTTATATGCTAGACATAGATTTCATAAATCATTCTATTTTCACTTTTATTTAAAAATTATTCATTATATGTATATATATGTACCCTAATCAACAAAATCATTGAAAATGTACATATTTTTCTTGTTTTTTTTTTAAAGTCTGTTTAGATTTACTTTTAGCTAACTTTCAGATAATTTCTGTATAAAAAATTTAATTTATAAGTATTCCTTTAAGTAGAAACATCATATTACTTGCTGTAAATCAAAACTACCATGAAACAGCCCTCACTCCAGATGTCTAGAATTAATGACAATATTAAATAGGAAATCTCTCATTCGACCAGAGACTCTGGCTAAGGGACATTTACACCAACATTTAATATTTCGAAGGAATTCCTGTATCAAAGTGCTCCATCAGGGATGTTCTGTGTTCAATATTTACCTTGTTTTGTATTATTGCACATTTACACTTAAATCTACCTGTAGATTCTATCTTTACTGCATGAAACATTCCTGTATTTGATTAAGCAATTCCTTTAGATCATTCAAAACTAATTTTTTACTTATAGGCCCTATAGTGAGCAAAGGGCTAGTGATCAAAAGGCGTCACTTTCAGGAACTTGAAAAAAAGTTCATGTGCTCTATGACACTTTGACTGTAGATTGTGCAGCATCTGAATTCAGTAAATGCCTGTTTCTTCTGTATCTTCTCTTACCTCCTGGGGCGGTCCTAAAATGACCATAGCTGTTGAATAGGTCGTTAAACAACAGATAATGGAATGGTCTTGTAGTTTTCTGTTTCATGTTCACTCACTGTGATGGATAACCCAAAGCTTTACCTAAATGCTTTACTTAAAAACATTGTTAAACTCATTTCTTATTGATGATATTTCTAGATAGCCTCTTGTATAAATTTAGATGACTCAAAATCATTTTGATATGAAATATAGTAGATTCTTTTAGTTTGTAACAATTATGACTAGTCATTGTTGTTAGATTATGCCAGTTATAGATATAGTAAAACCTTGATTATCTATAATCTAGATTTCCTTTATCCGGTTTATCCGAAACTGTGGATTATCCAAAATAATCTTTTGGTCCCGTCGCTTTTGGATAATCAAGGTTTTACTTTAGATACATTTTGTTTGAACAATCATGTTGCTTAAAGTAGCGGCTAGGAAGTTACTTGTTTTGTGGTATACAATTACATGTGTACTGAAGAAGTTAACATAACATGTCTCTAAGAAGTTAACTATTAAAATCATATGACTGTTAGTGGTTAACATATGTCAGTAAGTCTTATCATGTATCAGTATGAAGTCCTTTCATTTACTGTTATTTAGTGCTCGTTACGTCACTTAGTTTATTTTACACGAAAAACTAGTGATCACAAAAATGAACCATTTTCGGTGTAAGTCCAATTCAAATGTTTAAGTATCAATTATTTGTTTTGTGCTTTAAATGTAGGATAGAGATTAATATTTGAGGAATGATTAGGGATATATTGTGTCAAGTTGACAAAATTTACCTCCCCTTATTTGATATCATTAAAAGCCTGTATGTTCAGTAAAAATGTTTGTTTAAAAGTTATGATTTTTGCAAGTTTTATAATAAACATTGCTAATAGTTTGCATTAAGTTGTTCAAATACATTCTACTGTAAGGTACATGATGTATACATTTGTCAAAAATATTTCATTCAATAAATATTCCGTATTTGAATCTATCATTAAATAGTTCATTTCTGAGGATAGCTTGAATTAATGTACCGGTATGTATGGCCAAGAAAACTTTTTATTTCCACTTAAATTTTAGAAATAGATGATTTTGCCCATAAAAACTTTTGGCTTTAAAACCCATGCTAGGGACACCTAATTATGCAAGCATAAAAGGTAAAATCAGTTGGTGTTACAATGATTTTTACTGAAAATTCTTTAGTGTCTGATGGCTTAGTGGAAACAAATGGTGGCCTTAAAGGTACATGTGTGTGTGTATGGAATTGGATGTAAATTAATGTGTTAAGTATGTTTAATTAATCTTGAACTGTCTTCCATAATTATGTGTTTGTTAAGAAATACCGCATGGCTTAGAATCTTTTTTGTTGATTTAATTTAAAAATCAAATGGTAAATTTTGATTCTAGACCTTGTGGTAATGTCAAATTATCTATGATTGTTAATCAGCAATAAGTGCTTTTTGTGGTTTACTGTCAATCTTGTACTGATGGCCCTCTGTGAACAGAGCCAACCTGTCCACAAAGATCAGCTGTTTTTATAACTAATTTGTGAAAATTGTTAGTGCTAAATTTGACTTTACTAATTCTATATTGTCACTGGATTGGCTTTTAGTTTTTGCCCTTAAAATATATTATATAGTATTATATTATATACTTGTAGTATTTTAAGTATAATACAAAATATTTTGAGAACAGTAAATGTTGTTATTATTAATTTGCCTACAAGTGCTAAATGAGCCGGTATATGCTACTGCATGAGTGATAGATAGAATGAGATACTGTCCAGCCTCTGTTCATACAGGTCTCCGCCCCCCTCCCTAGTGTATGTATAAGTGCATAGCTAGATTTATGTCTGTGTTCAGAATAAGCCTAATTGTCTATAAATGGGTTAAAAATTTAGAAACTTACATAATTTGGGAAAAAACTATTTCAGAATTATACTATTGTTACATTGTTAACAATTTTTTGTTAATTTTTAGAGTATTTAACTGTTAGTGTAATAGCACCACAGTTAGTCTTTTAACATGAAAGATTTTGACATTTTTGTGATAAATCTTATGTAAGATACTTGATGTATGAATGACAGAAATTTATAAGTTACAGATTTCAATCAGTGATTGGCTATTTTTACTCACTTGTATTTTTTGCTTGTGATCGTAAATTGTAAATTTTAATCAACATACCGTACTGCATATTACTGTTCTGTCTATGTCAAAAATACAGTCTGTTTTATACGGCCATGTTTTTATTCTATAATATATTTGTTTGCTGTGTCTGACTGGGAAACTTCTTTAAAAAAAAGAAACTTATTGTTTACATCATGGAAAGGTTATTGTTAAAACTATGTTTTAGTTAATGATATTATACTTGTCAAATGAGGCATTTGCATGGCATTTTTGGAAGAGTATAAACAGCTAACAAATATTTTTGTTAGTGGCCTTATTTGTAACTTTTAGTGTTTTTTTTCAGGATTTTCATGTAGGCAGCTTACTGCTTGTTGTTATGAGTTATTTTTAGATTTGTTTTGTATTTTAGTGTGTTTTTTGTGTGTAATGTGTATGATTGTATGGTCTGGTGTGAACTTTAAAAAGCAGAAAAAGATCTACTCTCAGAAAATTCAACTCTTTTTGTGAAGATAGAAATAGTCAATTCATTTTCATTAAACTGACTCTTCATTGTCAGAGGGTAGAAAATTTTCTTCTTTTTTTTCCCTAAGTTCAATCTTCGTTACCTGATGATAAAAAATTATCTTTTCACCAAATATGACACTTTTTTGTCTGCATATTGTATAAACAGATTAACTTTCTCTTTAATTTCAGTCTCTGATTGTTGAATAGATTGTGAACTCTGTCTTTCTCGGGTATATGTTTGGTGCTAGCTTTAAGGTTTTGCATAATGTTTTTCTATTGATTTCTGATGTTTTTTCTCTTTTTTACAAAGTTATGGTTTTGTTTTGATAAGTTTTGTTAGTTTATAAGTTATATTACTAAGCAATTTTTTAAAACCATTTAAAAATATCCAATTAGTATTTTTTTATTAATCAGGACGTATAATTATTTATTAAACAGAAGATGTTGATACAAATTAATTCACAAAAAATTGCAACATCAGTTGAATCAGTTTTTTACCTTTTCTTCGATGAAAGTATGGATGTTCATTAATTTATATCTTGTTTCTTAAGAGTAGGGGGATTCAAACACATACAGGAAGGTTTACACAAGTGAGGTTGCAATTTTTTCTACAGTATGTGGGAGGAGTTCTAACACATGTAGGAGGGATCAAAATAAATGAAGGATGGGTTATCTATTGTATGAATGTCTGTGTTTATTAATTTTGTTTTTAACATTAGTACAAACAGTATTACCCATTATATTTTCTTGTAACCTTCCAAAAATTAAGTACGGTAACATGCAAGCGTGCAATTCTTATTCATGATGCTTGAAAAAGTAATTGCTCAAATATGAGATCATATCTCAAAGCTTAGAATCTTACCGGCAGATGATTGGTTGATTCTTTTAACTGTTCTGGGATTGACCAATGGCAAACCTTCATTCTGCTACTGGTCTCAGATAGTTGTTACTTCCATTATAGATCATGGGATCAGTTTTGAGTCTTCTGCAGTATGAGAAATAAGCTTTGCTATGTATAATGAAAGTCCTTAAAAAAGTATAAATCAGTATTTTTTGTGTAGATATTATGTGTGTATATTATTTATCTTAACAGCAAATAAAAAAAAAAACTTTCCCATTAAACCTATATGTTCACTTACTTACCTCAATGTATTCTGTACATATTTACTTATATATTACATACTCTTGTATTGTATCCACTTTGGGTTTTGCGCTAAACTATTTTAACTGTATCTTTATCTAGACAGAAATGTTATATGTGTCCCCGACCTTCCAATATGGTTTACATGTGTGTGCTATTGTTACCTTATTTTGTGTGTTCCTAATTTTCTCAGCTGTGTCTGAAATATTTTTTAAATTTTGCATTGTAGTGGAACTATTTCTTTCTGCGTCTATTACATAGGACTTTTACAGGTTGTGAGTCATTTTTGTGTGGCATGTTGGATGCCACTTCAGAAAAGAGTGAAAGTTGGTGGACAAGTTAATTGAACAAAAAGGTGCGAAAAGGTTAAATCTCCATTTGTTAATTTATAATTACATAATTTTGTTAAGATTCCCCATTTCATAATAAAATGTTTTGATATGGACAGTAGTGTTATAGATTAAGTATAGTTGTCTAGCATATTGAAGGGATGGTGTATGATAGCCTAATTAAGGTCTTAAATGGCCACACAGACCAAAAACACATTTGTCATATACCGTTACAGTGTGCTTTAGTTCTGTGAAGCCATGTTAGGCTTTAACACACCTGTATTCACCATCCTTCAACATGCTATTATCCTATGGGATGAAATGTCTGCTGATTGACTCACGAGGTTGCTGGTTCGAATCTCAGTCATGAGCATAATTTGTCATATGTCACCAAAGATACCAATATGTATTGAAAATTAAGTTCTTTAGTAGTACTGTATGTGTGTAATCATGCAGGATTATTACTATTAGTATAGACATGTTGAACCAGTCTGCAAAATTAGTACTTGTCCGGTTGTACGGGACAAGTAATTATTGATTCGGACAAGTAACTTTTGCAGTAATTATATATAGAGAATAAAGGAAAACTATTCACTTAAGGTGATTCGGACAAGTAGTTCCAAATCCTAAATTCACCGACTGATTATTGTTGGAAAATTTTATATATGTTTTAGATCTCAATCCTAGCTTGGACTTTATTAAATAAGTAGAATTTTAGTTATTCTATATTGCCTATAACATTGTTAATGAATGAATGTGATTATTACTGTTTGCTTATTTAGGAAGGCCTTATGTCAGAGATTTTAATGGTAGCTATTACACAAAATATACACTCATTCTGAAGGCCGTAATTTTACAGATTTTCTTCTTCTAATTGTCAAGGTTGTATTTGAACAATCTTTAATGCATTGGATGTTATAGAACTATTTTTCAGTGAGACAGTTTTTTTTTAGTTTTCTCAGTGTGTTAGATTGTACAGTCAAGCCTGTGTAAGTGGCCACCTCCGAATAAAGGTCACCATGTGAATATCGAGGGCTTAGCGCAACAGTGTCGTAACTTGTTCTTATTTCAATATGAGTTATGACACTGTTGCGTTGAACCCTCGATATAGGCCATTCCTATAACCATCAACAATTATATCGAACAAAGACTTCCGAATATAAACCACCAGTCAATGAAGGCCTTATTTTGTCTTTCTTAAGGGTGGCCTTTGTTCACAGGTTTGACTGTATATGGGGGGGGGGGGGGCATTTTTTTAGGGGATATTAGGTTTTCAATCACAAAATGTGTGTTTACTAATGAAGACTTCATACTGTTGTATGTGTGATGGTGATGTATGTATTGGGTTTTATATTACTGGCTGTTTGTGATGTACATGTACTATTATATTTGTAGTTGTTGGGATATATATGTTTGCTATTGGATTGTTTTACCTAGAACTGTGTATCAGTGACATTTGTTTGTATTCAATCATATTCAAAAATAATAAAATCTACTTGGACTAAAGCTTGACTCACTTCATCTCTCCTCTTGCTGAAGATGTTTTAACTTCAGAAATGATACATCATCTCAATTGAAAATGCACTTAAAATTGCTTTCAGAATGTGGGGGATGGGGTCAGTTCTGTTTAAACTATTGCAGCTTACATAATTAAACACGCACTGAAGTCTGTATAAAAAAGACAAACAAACAGAATAATGTTAAACCTTTTTTTATTACAAAAGAAATCCTTCATGGTCTATTACTACGTATTCAGATCAACTACTTTTCAAGTATAAAAAATTACTACAGTATAAAAATGTACAAATCAGGGAATGTGTAAACTTAGAAAAATTTACAGAATACGAAACAAAAATATCACAGATGTGTCTGGTATTTCAGAAAGTAAGTAAAAATGAGCTCACTTAGCCGTTTAAAATACATGGATCAAGAATAATTTAAGGTGTTTAATGTTTAAACTTTTTCACTTCATCATATACCATTCTTAAAAAAAGTAGGTTTAACTTTACATGCATGTACCAAACAATTAGCAATGGGTATAGGTAAGTATTTTTATTTGTTATTAAACAAATATTTAACCCAAGTTGTTTTTTTGTCATTAAACATGCTATAAACATACACATACTAATTTAACAGTGTTTTAGAGTGTATAAGAACTTCTTGGGTAGTAGTGAGTCTGTAGGGGTCTGTGACTGGGATCAGCTCTTTACAGGTTCACTTCATAAATTTCAATAAAAGTCAAAATAAGAATTACTAAAATACAAACTTAATGAGAGGAAGAAGTGGATATTCTACAATTTTGCATACATTTGCAGCAGTCGATTAAATGAGGCAAGAGGCATATACCGACTAGTAACAAACTTAAGTTACATGTATGCAAAATAACCAAAAATTCAACTTAACCTCAACAAAAAAAAATATATTTTTGTGATAATTTGCCTTTCAAAAAGAAAACATAAATTCTGATAAAAAGATAATTACGGTATATAAAAAAAATAAAGCAGAACAGTTTAAGATAAGCATAAAATAGTGTTAATTTTCATGAAAATGGTTAAATTTATCTTAATAATATAACATAACAACACAGCCACCAAGAAATTTCCGTAGAATAATAAATATACTTTGAACTATGACAGAAATCGGTAACAAGTCATCTAAAACACTATTTGAAGTACAAGTAATAAAAAACGTTTGTATGATAAACTAAATCATGTCTAAACAATTGAAGTATGTTGGTGAAAAGTTGAAGCAATGAAGCACAAGATTGACTTCAGCTGCATACCATTGTTGTGGAACATTTTCACTCTTGTAGCTTCAACTAACTAAATCAATAAACCATAACAGCCTGTACATAATATGCTTTTCTAGTTAAAAAATTGTGACAAATCCTTAATACTTTATTAATAATTTGCTTTGCTTCTTTTGGCATGAAAAAAGAATAAAATTCATGTGTAATACACACTGTAATACTTAACTTTAATACTTAATTATGTCCATCACATCCATTCAAGTGCGTAAACAGTGAACACTTATTTTGCTGAATCAGCATTAAATTCATCACATATTGAATAGTTGATGAAGTTATCTCCCTTCCCCAACTTGTACAGAAAAAACACATCTATAACAAATCAAAAGTCAGAGTCATATGAGGCAGACAGTTCATCTAACCATCGTCCTGGAAGAACCAGTACTAGACTCCCATTCTCTGTAAGCAACTGCCTACTTTCTTACATAAAGAGATATGGTCCGTAGCGGGGCTCGAACCCATGACCCTATATCAGTGAGAGGTTACAGTGATTTGAAATCAGCATCCTTAACCACTCGACCACAGAGGCGGGTCATATCAAGGTTTTACTAAATGAAAGGACTCGTACAATAATAGACATAAAAATGAACTTTGTACATTGGAATGTAAAATATGATTATTCACATTTTTATCACAGACATGGACTTATTTTTTATACATAAGTATGGACGGATATTTAGTGTCTGACTAATACACAAGAGCATGAAAGCCTCGCTTAGTCTTGGTAAATATAAGAAAAATATGCTAAAACTGCAAACTTTGACTTAATCTGCACATAAAATATATATCAAATATATAGTAGTTAAATTGTTATTAAATTTATCTATATTCAAATGGTTAGTTAATAAATAAAGATATGTATAGTCCATTTGAAAGTATATTGACAATTAAATATCTATTATACATAACAAAATTGTAGTACATAGTAAATATTGAATTATACAATTTTTATTGAGATGATAAGTATATAAATTAATTTACTTACAAGATAATTATCAAATCAACTATGCTATCTTAAGAAGCACACTATTAACCCCGCAAAAATGCCATGCAATAAAAAAAAATCACAAATAAGCAATCATAGAAAATTAATTTGCAAAATTTTAACTTTCAGACGAGACATCAAACCAATGATTCTCCGTACAGCATGTTTTTTAAGAACATCAGAAACTGTCTCACAGCCTTATCTTGTGGTTTTAATGTTCTCAAAATTAATGGTGATGAGATAACAACATAATTCATACATATCGAGGGTTCAACGCAACAGTGTCGTAACTCATATTGAAATAAGAACAAGTTACAACAGTGTTGCACTGAACCCTCGATATATAGGCTACAATGCTAACCAAAGCATACCTAAAAGTAAAAAGACATTTTTTCCCTAAAAATTATACTAAAGGCAGAGATGCCTCATTTGAAAAAATAGATAAAATTACGACATTACCTGTAATAATGGCAATCTTTCTTGCCATCTTATTAAATTCAGGTAAACTTAACATGAATTGACACCAAAGAAACATCAAGTTTAGTCATGGATTACTATACAAGTCATGTTATTTGTGAGATTTGTCAGTAAAGATAATCAGATCTCAATGGTTTAAATTCTTAAAATTCTAGCTACAAAAATGGTAAAACATCACTAATAAAGGCAACAGACATATAAAATTATCACAGAATCTTATAAACATCTAAATATTGAACTATCTAAGAGCTAACCTAAATAAATAAACATGTTTTGAGACAAATTTTAGCAAAAGTACATTGAGATGACTAAAATTAATTGATATTTATGAGTAAAATGCAACAATTCCATCAAATGTACAACTTTCTTTTGACATAAATGCTTACTCTTGATTCCAAATAAAATACAAAATCTGACTTTATATGAAAGAAAAAGAACTAAATGGTTAATGAGAAAATTACCTACAATGTTCACAATTAAGCAAAAAACAAGGGCAGTAACTCTTTAAGCATTTGACTCTTGGTCAGGATTGGTCAGAAAAGTAGGTGTACTATCTTCCTCTACACCTTTTGGCTCATCTGTACCTTCAGTTTGAGAGTCATTTGTATCAATATTATCATTCTGTTCACCTCCAATTACAGTTGGATTAAGGACCATACCACCGATATTAATAGTCATTTTTTCTCCTTGTAGTTTTAATATTGCTGGTCTATCGTCATCATCATCGTCTTCATCTTCAGCATCGAAGCTACGTTGAGCATCAAGACCCTCAACTTTAGGATCAAACTCCTCGGACTCTGGTGTAACAGTTTCTGTACTTGTTGATTCAAAGGATTGGAACACTTCTGTATGCTCGTTGAAAGAAACACGTTTTCTGTAATTTCCTGATTCATCATCATCATCATCATCCTCTTCATTTCTTACAATTTGGTCTGGTTCTTCACTATTCCCTGGAGCAGGAAAGTCTTCCTTCTTACTTTCTTTAAGTATACCAATAAGATTAGGATCTTTTTCTGAATCAGAGACCACAGTTATTGATGGTTTGCTTCTTTCCTCGTTTACCTCAGTATGCTTCAATGTCATTTCCGGTTGAGCATGTAAATGTTCAACTCTTTCTTTTAACTTTTCAATTTCTTCCTTTAGGTGGTCTTCATTATCAGCCTGTTGTGCATCAGTATTTGTTGGTTCAAGATTTAGTTCATTTAAGTTTCCATAGGTTTTATAATGGCTATGGCTATCAGAAGACTCAGGCTTCTCATCAACTTGTTGTTCATTTCTACTTGATACATTTGTTTCTTGCATATTCTCTGTTGTGTTCACTGACTGAAATGTTTCTTCAGTTTCAACAGTCTTGATCTCTTCAGAGACTCCAGTGGACTGTGCACTACAAGTTGTTTCAGAATTATCGTTATTTATGTCTTCATTTTCTTCTGAAGAAGATTCAGAAGAGTCAATCTTCTTTGGAGAGTACATAATATCAGTAATCTTAGGGTGTTGTTCTTCTTTATCATCATCTTCAGTCTCTATAGTTATATTTGTTACAGGTTTGTCTAATTCCAGTCTACTCTGCTCAGCATATTCAGCAATGTCTGCTTCAGAAACACCTTCCTTGATAAGTTCAGCATTTAGTAAAGCTCTTTGTTCTATCTCAGTCAAATTGTTAGTAATTTGATCAGCAAAAATTCTACGTTGACGTTCTGCAACATGAGCAGGAATTCCTTGATTAGGAGAAAATGGTAAAGTGAATGGATTAGGAGCATCTTCATTTTCCATTATTTGATCAGCTCTTTGAGGAATAATAGCTTTGCGAGGAGAATTAACTGACTTCTTTGGTGATGGAACTCTTCCACGACTTGGTGGAGCTGTAGATGGTCTGTTCAGCTGCTTCACAGTTAGAGCAGGGCTATCAGTATTGTCACCATCACTTTCTAGACGATATGCACTCCTAGGTCTTTCTATTGGCTCACCATCAAATTCACCACCACCAAAAGATCTATTAGTTTGTTTATCAAATTTCTTAATGCCTGTATCAATTCTTTTTCTTCTGTTTAGCTTGTCTTCAATTCGTTTTCGTCCTAAGGCAGGTATTATTCTCTCAAGTTCTGGGTCAGACTTTGCAAGTTCTCTCTGACGTTTAGCATTTTCTTTCTTAGCAACATCATCTATTCTCTTCTTCTTCACCCAGTCATCGTACGAAATTCTCATTTGTTTTGCCTTGTCTTCTTCACTAAGTACAGGCGTGTCTTCAGAGTCTGTTTTTTTAGCAACAGGACTCTTTCCTCTCACTTGCATATTTAATTTTATCTTTCCAGCCACAGGCCTTTTGTATATAAATTTAGTTTGTGGAGGATGTGGTCCATCTTGAACATGTTTCTTCTCTTCCTCAGTGTTTTTCTCTGCTTGTTTCTTTCCTTTAAGGTGTCCATTTGTATCATCCGTTCTGTTTGAAGGAGCAGACTGTGGTCTGATTCTTAGAGTATCTCCTGGAATACTCTTAGTCTTTTTAAATGATTCTAACCACTCATCCTCCTCCTTTTCCTTTTGTCGTTTCTCCGTCTGAATCTTCACCCATTCTTTACTTTTCGATTTCATCCATTTCTTCACAGTCTTCTGCGACTCCAACCTTTTCACAAACTTCTCATTAGCCTGTTTCACCATATCTTCTCTCTCTTCTCTCTTCTTCCGCCTCTCTTCTTTCACATTCTTCCTGTATATCTTGTCCTTCTCCTTTAACCATTTCTTCAATTTTTCATTCTCTGAGTATTTAATATGGTCATCAATAGATGGGCCATTGTGTGGTGTTCTAGGGGAGGAGCTGGCTTTACTAACAGAACTAAAACTAGGCCTTTCAGATATCTCTTCTTCAGTGTCACTTTTCCTTGATTTCAATGAAGCATCTATCTTCTTCTTTTTCTTAGTTGACTTTTTACCACTCCATGGCCTCTCAACAATTATATCAGTACGGATTCTACCAGTCTGTCTCGCTTGTTCAGCAGCCATAACACTTTGTATTGTACCATAGGCATTGTCATCTGAAAATATTGAAAGAACTTTAGAATCAAAAGGACGCAATATTGACAGTGACAAGGTCACAATACGTAAAACTTTAAGTTTAATGGTTAAGCGTCATTTGTAATTGTTTTAATGATATCAATTGAACATGAAAATGAAAACTGACAAATTCAAAATATGTAAGATATTTCACTGCATTGATGCTATGGATTTTTTCTACCAATCTTCTGACAGTCTACTCTACTGAGATGAATGTAAACTGTTATGTTTGAGTTCATCAAATAAGTAAAATCTGTATGCTACAGTGGCTATTTAAATACTCTATGGTGACCACATATCCAGGTTTAATACAACAGAATACAATAGGCTTATCAGAGTCAATAAAACTTTAATCCAGTCTGTCTTTGTGTCCGTCCGTACAAACAAATTGGGTTTGGGTGACTCTATGGTTAGGGTTAGGACTCTTTGTTCAACCAGAGTCACTTAAAAAAATGTCCGTAAGTGGATTTATGTGGCTAAAATCGAGTTTATGTGGCTAAATTTTAACAAATTTTAACATGGGAAAGCCACTTAAGTATCCTATCATTAGTATGTGGGTCCATCCATCCATCAGTCAAGCTTGTTTTGAATGTGCAATATCAAACAAAATCTAAAAGCATTTTTTTCCATAGTAAGACAACTACTTATTTTCCGACCAGAATTCAATATTTGCTTAATATTTCAACAATATAATGAGACCACATCAATATCAAAACTGCTTATTGGGGTTCAAACAGTGTTGTTAAGGTGTCAAGGTTGTTATTATACAGAATGTAACAAAGTCTAAATTGTGTGTTATAAAATCTGTGTGATAAATATGTTAATTCATACTTTTTTGAAAATCTTTTAAGATTAATTTCTTACCAAACATGACATAACTAACTACAATGTTAGAATTACCAAATATGCATTCTCTTAATCCAACATGTGTGTTATAACAAAATGTGATTAACTATCTAGTCTATGCGTGTCATATTATTTGGTCATCAAAAATTAATACATTTTTGATGTACTAGTTAAAGCAGTCTACCAAAAACTCACATACCCGTCTTCTGTTTTATTCTCCCATTACTTTTACTCTTGTCTTATAACATAAGAAACAAATCATTTTAAAACATCAGTGTAAAAGAAAGACAAAACCTTCAACATTTCATAAATCGATTTAAGGATTTTGCGGACATTTAAGACAATTATCAGACAATTATCGACATAAAATCAGAGCCAGCATTCCTTCATTAAAACTGAAACAAGAAAAATAAAAAATAAAAAAAATAAATCAAGTCATGTATGATTTTAACTGTTTTCCACCACAGCTTTCTCAGAATTGAATACTTCATTTAATAGTAATTAATGTTCAATTCTTCTGCAAAATGATGGTTCTAACAGCAATTTTTTCCCTTCTTTGTTTGAGTCAGGTAAACAGACCCTTCCCAATAGCATTTAGGCTTCAATTTTCCCAAATCTAAATGGAGAAATTCCCAATGAACATTTTAAAATAAAATTCAAAATCAGACATAAAATCACAACGTTATAACCTTTTTTTTGACAATACATACAGTATACTAGTGCAAGAAACCAGAGAACTTGATTTATTTGACATTGTCAATTGATAAAATTTCCCAATAATCAAAAATTCCAATCTGACCGGACCTGGACCCATTCCCAAAGAGATGAAAAAAAATCATTGTCTAAGCACTAAAAAATGATTCATAGAAAAATGATCCATAGAAAAATGAAACCAGACTAGTTTTTTTAAACAAACATATTCTTTGATTTATAGATGACTATACCCAGCATATTGATTAGGTTTTACAAACTTGATTATTTGATTAATATCTTATAATGGAAGTGTAATCAATGATCAAACAAGATTACAATAGACTGACCTAAGAGTGAATGAATCAAACTGTCAAACATAATACAGTGTACCTATTTGTCTTCTCATTGAGGCAGTGTTTAGATAGATTTCTAAACAAATGAAAGCAAATTTGAAGATTTCTGTACCAAGTTCAAATAATGAAGTATAATTGTCTGGCACTAACGATGGAAGTTCAAGTACTGATCAGGAAAAGGATGCAGATAATGATGTTGCTATCTCTGTTGTTAATGAAGATATTGCTGAGATAATGAACTGTTGATTATGAAGATGATTATGTAGATTTTTGATGAAGAACTAAATGGTGTTGTTGTAGACACTAATGAAACTGTTGATGACGATGCTGTGATGGTTTCACTTGTGATGTTAACGATGATGGGTATACTTTTGTAGATAATGTTGGTAATGTTATAGATGATGATGAAAATAGTTCTGTTCCTTTTTGGAGCGCAACCCACAGTTGTAGCATTGGGTAGGAAGATAGGGATTTTTTTACTACACTGGTATATAACAACAGAAAAAAGCCCAAAAAAATATTTTGCTAGGATTTTTGTGAGATAAGGTCGGAGCATTCCAAAGATTTTTAGTTTCAGGCGAACCATGATGTAATAATTCAACTGAATCTGACTGAAATCATGCAAGTGATAACCTAGATGAGAATCATATTGATGCTTCTACAGATGCATGGTGATGACTATTATTATGCTGTCACTGCTGCTGCTGATGATGATAATAATAATAAATATGGAAGTAGTAATGGTGATGATGATGATGATGCTCATTGTCCATGAAAGAAAGACAATACCAGAGTTCCTAGAAGACATTAAAAACACATATAATAGAAATAATTCTAAAATTTGATCTATATAATGTAAAAATTTTTGTCCAAACACTTACATGTACCGGTTGACTCAAGGTCACTGTCAAAGTGACGACCATGTTGCGCTCGTTTTGCTGATCCAGGTCGTCCAGTTCTGTTCCGTATTTCTCCAGGAAGGCTGCGTGGTATTATAGTTGCTGCTGAGGGAAGACCGTGACTTGCGTTTTGGTACTGATCTCGTAATAACTCCATCTGATACAAGTGATGTCTAGTCATGTGACTTTTCTGATCGACAAATGAACATGTCATCAACTCTTCCAGCTCACTGTATTTCTGATGAAGTTTACTTTCCAAGTATAAGTCTGGGTCAATTTGAAATATTTTATACCCTTCACGCTTTTTTCTTGACAATAAAGGTTTATTCTTTTTCGGGTGTATTGGTGGCTTTATCACTTCCCGTGCAGATATTTTCCTTCCATCATCTGAATCATTCATTAAATAATCCTCTACAACAACCATTCTTTGACCACCACCATCTTTTGTCCCTTGATTACCATTCCTGTCAGCATACACTGTTTTAACACTAGCATTCTTTTCACTAATGTTTTCATGTCCATTTACACTCCCGAGCCTACTATTTTTCCCTCCATCTAAACAATCACTTCTAGTACTAGAATGTCTGCTTCTAGACTGCTTACTGTTTTTCCCTCCATCTGAAGAATCACTACTAGAATGTCTGCTTCTGGGTTTATTATGGTGAGAACTACTACGATCTGAAGAAGACACTGAAGAGCTACTTGAACTTCGACTTCTAGAATTGCGACCTTTTCTCTTCGGATATGAACGTCGACCTCTGTCTGAGTCGGACCGACTGCTACTTCTGCTTGAATCACTACTTTGGCTTCTACTCCGATTTCTTGGAGGATTTCCCTGTGCATTCTTTCGCGTAGAACCTTCATCAGAATCAAAGAAACTATCCGTGTCTTTTTTTCCCTTTTGGTCTAATGAATTATCAGAGTCAGTCCTATATTTCTTCTTTTTAATATACTCATCATCAGAAGAATAAGTGTCTGATGAATAACTAGAAGGTGACCTTGACCTTGACCTCTGATCTTTAGGGGAAGATGTTCGTCTTTTTTGCATACGACCTTTGGTGGTCTTAGGTCGTCCATTTCTTACATTGGAATTCATCTCATTTCGTTTGTTCTGATTATAATCAGCGGAGAAAGGTCTCACAACTTTTTTGGATTTAGTTTGAGTCCTTTCTTTAGAATCTGACCTTGACCCTTTCTTTTTCATTTTTTTACCCCTAAATCCAGCATTTGGATTCCCTTTAAGCACTTTTGAATTATTTTCCATGTCTTTCATTTTGAATTCACTGTAGGATGCAGAAGCACTACTACCTCTCTTTATTTGTTGTTTATCAGTGTCGTAAAAGTCTGGAGAGCCACTACCGCTTTCAGTGCTCTCCCTTGTTTCCGTGGGAATCACTACGTTAGTTCCACCTCTGTTTTGAACCTTAGCCTCTTCTTCTTGGACAAGCGACTCAAGGAGATGTAAGCTACGGGGTCGCCCTTTGGGAGGCAACCCTGGGTCAGCCATTACTGGGAAACTACAAAAACAAAAATACAGCATTTCACTAAAAAGAAAAGTAAAACATGCAAAAAAAATTAATGAGGAATATAAATGTAACACTCCCTTATGTGGAAAACCAAAAATATTGATTCAGGTCAAAAAGCATAAATTTGCTTACTGTTGTTATGAAAGCAATAACAGAATAACTTTATACTAGATTAACCAATAAATGGAATTCTCTTCACTTAACAGAAAAGTCAAACTTGGAAATAAGGCCACCTGAGAGAGAAGTCTTTATGCATAGTTAATTTGAAGGTTCATTTGGCAAATTTAATCACAGTAAAACCTGGATAATATTTGACCTCAGATTATCAGAAATTAAATTTCGGTCCCGATTTAAATCCCCCTATATATTTTTATGTAGAATAAACTCAATTATCTGCGAATCGTGTAAACCATGGATAATACGAAATGATATTTTGGTCTCGTCGATTTTGGATAATCAAGGTTTTACTGTAATACAGAGTGGCCTTTATTCACAGTTCACTAATATTCTCTAGTGGCCTTAAGCACAGGTTTTACTATACATAAAGTTCATGTTCAGAAAAAAAAAATACAAAAAAGTGAGAAAAAAGTGACTATCGCGAAAAAGTTGGCATTTCTTAAACCTCTTTAGAAGTGGTTGTGTTATTGATAAGATATGCAATAAAGCATACATCCCAAAACAAATGATTCAATGCAAACAATTTAATCTTAAAGAATGTTTATGAAATGTAAGTTTAGAAAGAGAGCATGCACTGATAAAAGTGTGATAACAAAAAAGTGTTAGAAACTTTGTTAAATTAATTCCAACACCTGTGTGACTAAAATGAAACTATGTAAACAAATTAAATTCTTGTAAACATACTTGAGATTATAATACAATAAATTAATGCCAAAAATCTTGTTTTTATTTATTTATATATTAACAAGGGTTAAGATTTTCAACAAAAATCCACTCTCAAATATTTATTTTGTAAGACTAGAATTAAAATTACAGCAATAAACTAAACTACGATATATACCGTACATAACAAAATAAATTCCTGGTATACATACTATTTAGCCGAAATGTAACAATGACTTTGGCACTCCTATAATATTCTCGCTTCCTCATTCCTTACCAAGAATGAAATTACAGGGCTGTATGAACTAGGGGATTTTGGCTGTTACAGCAATTAAATGGGGCTATGACTGATCCCCCTGCCAAAATCTAAAATCAGGCCTCAAATCTGAAAATGATTCTTACAAGACAATATCTTTTCTCAAAATCCTAGAAAATTGGTAATTCTACGGTTTGTCAAACAGAGCTAACTTAACTATCATGTATATACATTGACACAGCAGTAATTAATTAAACAATTATTACAGCATTATGTCAATTGAAGAGATCAGTGCAATAAGTTATCTACTCCCTTTGTCAATATGGAGATAGGTCCTCCTAGCACTCACCCCTAACCCAAAATTGCTATCATAAATACAACAATAAAATTGTGTAAGAATTTTATAGTATTTAACCTTTAACAATAAAAAGACCTTGAATGTTTAATGAGCAATAAGAAATTCAAATACAGTTTATTTATATGCCGAAATATCTTGAGTATAATTACACTAACTGAAAAACAATCAATATAGAATTTTGGACAATGTCCAGGGAATGACAAATTGACTATATAAACAAAGGTACATGTAGACTCCAGGGTAAATGAGAATCTTTAAGTACAAGACATCAACCGAACCTTTCTGTTGCTTTTCAAAAAACATCCTTTAAGCCAACAGCCATTTTATGGCCCCTTTGGGTGCAGATCTAGTACAACAAAGACAAGGGGGACCACATATATACACTTAATAAGGGCTACATAAAAATGGAAATTTGGAAAAAAAACAATAGGGAAAATAAGTAAATTGGGAGGGAGAATGTTTTGGCCATTTGGAGCAGGTCATTTAAATTTACTGTAAAAGCAAGGGGGAGAACACAGATCACGGGGTGGGTATATATAGACAAGTAAACATGTTGTAATGTCTGTGGTCACCCTAAACTATTGTGTGACATCTGCGTGCCATGAAACTCACTGTTAGGTGTGACATGAGACCACACTTGACAAATCATTTTGTGTCTGATAGAGAAATTTGGCATTATTTATTACAATCAACCAATATTAGATTAACAGCCATCAGAGACTGAAGACCACAGTGAGCACAAAAGTCACATTGAATGTGTTAATAAAATAGACCAAATAACCTCTGAATCTAAAGTCCAACAGCTCTAATGCACTAAGGCCATAATTTGCCCTCCCAAGGTTCATAGGTTTGGCTTAAGGTGTAGGACAAGAGATACCACGCATATTATAGAAATATAATGCATGTTAATTGAATAATTGATCAATTTTATTCTAATGCTGATGATATTGTATTTGAATCGAAGCTTTGAAGAAATACTTCCTTCAATAAAATTTTGAATAGTTGCTTTATTTACCACATAATTTTAGAAGTGTTTGAGTATTCCACAGATACCATATTCTTGTAATATTTGTCTATGTATAAAAAGCTGTAATGTAGATACTAACAGTTCAATTTTTGATGAAATAATTTCAAGTTCATACAAATTATTTTGGAGTAATCCAATGCTGCTAGAAATGACAGATCTAGCATGAATGGATAATCTGACCTTTGTTGGGTTCTGACCCCTATATTGGTGTAACAAGGCCATTGCGGGGTTCTGATCCTATATGGGTGCAATATGCCTTTTTTGGGGTTATGACCACTATATTGGTGTAATGGGACCTTTGTGGGCTCCTGATCACTATAGTGGTGTAATGTGACCTTTGTGGGTTTCTGACCCCCATATTGATGTAATGTGACCTTTGTGGGTTTCTGACCCATGACCTTTATGGGGCTCTTGTCCCTATATTGATGTAACGCAACCTTTATGGGGTTGACTCCTAATCTCATGATTGACCAGCTGACATCTAAACAGAACACTCTGCTGTGCCCTTTTGTACTTAATGAGACAAGAAATATGAAAGTTATAACCTTAATAAAACCATAGGGCTGTAATACCCCTCCCCACGAGTCCCTTTTATTTTTTTTCCGCTGAGTGCCGCATCCCTCCATATTTTAAGAAGTGACTCCTGTGTCCCATTTAAGAACAACTGCGAGTCCCGCGTCCCGTTTCCCCACTGAGTACCGCGTCCTGCCTAAAAAATGGCCCGAATCCTGTGTCCCAAAAGGGGTATATTACAGCCACAACCATAGTACTATCATCATAAATTATTGTAATCTATGAGAATATTTATAAACATGCATAATCAAAATAAATGTGCAATAATGAGCAAAATGTGATAACCATCCATCAGCTTAACATATAACCATAACATAAATAGCATGTAAAATCATGCACTAAAAATTTCTTGACTTAAAAATCCTACTCCGTGCTACCACAGACTCAGACCAATGTGCAACCAACCAAGACAACTTCATCAATCAAAGGCTGGCAGAATGCATGATGATAAATGTGAGCTATCCAGAAAACACAGACATAAACATACATGACTGTATAACCATTGATCAGATATTATAGTGGATGGATAAGTCAAAAGTTTGAGAACCTGGTCAACATATTTCAATGATACATGATTTTCATGTCTGAAGTCCAACATCACTTGACTCTAGGTAAAGGTAAGTAGGATGCTTACTGAAGCAGAGTTAACTGATTATAGTTCTGAATGAGTATCCAGACAAACCATCTGCTGTAACTGGTATATAGTTGATTAAAGTATTAAACTCATTACAGACATACAATTAAGCCTTATCACTATTTAGACTTGTTCCAATCTCCTGAACTGTCATTAATATTTATTTAAGAACAAATCAAATTTCGACTAGAATTAAAAAGAATATAATCTAATATTAGACATGACAAGACTGAAGAGATTTGTTATCCCAGTTGACAAATAAAGACACACAGACATTAGTACAATAAGTTCATTCCTAGCCTAATACATTGAGATGTTTACCGTATTAGTAGAATCTGAAAGCCTAAAAACAAGAAAAAACAACAAAAGTTTGAAAAAAAACAGAGTAAATACCGGTAACTGTTGCTAAAAATATTTTTTGTATTCATGTACATAAAATAAATCAGTTTTGAATAATGGAATATGCTCTTCTAAAGTCTATGACAGTTCTTATATTACTGGGAAGAATTACAACCAAGATATATTTGTGATAAAACTGAGCTTATAAATGAAAAAAATGTTGATGTATTAAAATATACTCTTAAATAAATGTACATGCAATATTATATTATATCATTAATCTCCCATGTACCGGTTACGTGTACACCACTAAAAATCTGATAAATGTTCGTTTTTTCTTTGACAATTAAAAAACATGCCAACATAATATTGTACATCTCTGAGGTAAGTTAGCTACTTATTTATGAATTTATCAAAAGGGGGTGCATATGTGCACACAAAATAAATCAGGAAGCAAAACATTTTCACATCCTGTTTATATTGAAATCAAAATGAATGCAGCCCTATTTGTTAAGCTAACAATATAATCAGTATTTTCTCTAAACTTTCGTAAGATTCTAAGTCATTTAGTCACAATCATGAGATTTATTCAACTACGTACAGAGTAGATTTGTTTATTTTAGTAACCACGACCACAACACCTACCATAATTAATTATCCTTTTCTACGCTATTCAAGCTGTTGTTGGTTCCTGCATAAATATTCCTTCATCGATTGAATTCAAAGTTATCCGAAAAACAACGTGGTTATAAATACATACACAGGTATTTCAACTACGAAAACCAGACCTGGCACGTCTTGGCATCCCCGAAAAATGACCTGTTTTTTTTCGATGAATACTTCTTAAACACAGCTATAACTTTAAATGACAATGTAACGCAATGGTACTTTCGTCTACATCCTTTCTTCAAGAATTATTTCCGTGCCAACCCTGTTTTGATGATGTATTTATTTCGATGTTCAATTTGTTATGTACATATCCAGTTATTGTTTACAAGCTCCCAGCAGCGCACCGGTTTCGCCATTCTATTAATTAAACTCCCCCAAAAATTTCGTCTGCGATATATAACAATTTATTGTGTTACCAAACGAACTCGGCGCAACATAGTTAAATCTAGACATACGACGTCAAGTTAATTGAATATTGAACAGTCCTGTGCAGTGAAAAGAACTGTCATGACTTATTTATTCAAAAATAGGTAAAAACGTAATATTTGTCGGCATTAACTAACAGCTGTCAAATTTCATTCACGCTTCCCGCGAGACCACGCGCTGTTATGGCGACGTTTACTTGTTTCAAAATGGCGGCCGTGTATTGAGTTGTGGTATTTGAACAAGAAAATATTTACTTTTAGTGTTACCCATGAGTGACCGTCACTGGATTATCAAATAAGTGTGACAGACGTTTCTATGGTAATTCCTTTTGTATATAATTCGCCTGACAATCTTATTCTGTGGTTCTAAATGGTTTTCTGACAACTGTCCAATTAAATATTTCCATTAATTGGCATGTGCCCTTTTAACTGGCCGAAAACAAGATTTCTATAAATTTTCGTTCTTATATTGATTAAATCAGACGATCATTTCTGGCAATATGTCGGTGGCACTTGCATCTAGAGTGTGTGTTCTGAACCGATTTGGTGACTGATATGTACATTTATTCATTAATTTGTTCTTGACCTCTCCCAATCAATATCCCTCTCTTGAGCATCAGTTCTACAGCCCTAAATAAGTCCTCCTCACCCTATAGGCGCATCAAGTTAGTTTGGCTTTATTATTCCCCAGTTCATTGTTGATCAAAATCTGCATGCTTTTTTTTCACAGTTTCAGAACAATTAATATTAATACTATATAGCTTCAATCAATTATGTCGACAGTCGATATTTAAGCAAATGCTTGATCCTTCATTATAAAATTGTGTGTTTTAAGTTGCATATACCACATGCAGCTGATGATTCCTTGACACTTCAAACATGACACAAAATGGCCATGGATGTCATTTCTACTAATGTGCTAAATTTAATATTGTCAAAGAAAAAAAGCACATGCCTCACTCTTGCCGCGGCCATAGACCAGAGGTTTAACTAGTATGTTGGATTTGTATCCAAGTGATCCTGGTTCCATTCCATGAAAATTTGACCACGCCAGGCCTTTTTTCCTTATAGATAACAGAGGCTGAAATTGGGTGACTATATATATCCAATTGAAAAAAGGCTCTTTTTTCCCAATTTTGGGAAAGAAATTCCCAAAAATTCTATTCTAACTAAGTTGTTTAACCTCCTCCAAAATTGGTAAAAAATTGTGCATGAATTTCCCAAAATGAAAGGCTAAGGCCCCTTCCCAATTTTTGGAAAAAAGGCCCTGCGACAATGTTGATTTTCCTCCACATGTGGAGATCGAAGTTGCTGGTGCCTAGTGGAAGGATATAAGTTAGTAGCTGGTTAGAATACCATCCAGGAAAACTTGTTCTAGGTGAATCAGCTGCGGTATATAACTGAAAAATTGTTGAAAAATGGCGTTAAACCCAAATAAATAAAAGCACATGCCTCACTCAGGTCATCAATGAATCCAGATAGCCTTCAGCAAAGCATAATTGATTTTAATCAGATTGACATTGAATTTAATTGGCTTTCCAATATATGATGTATATCTTATATGTTATAGGTATGATAACTGCAACTATGCCAACATTGGAAGAGAGGGAAACTCTTATTAAACCTCAGGATGTCAAACAACCTGGATTTAACCCGAGGCCAATACAGAGGTTAGCTGTGCGTAAAGCCCCAAGGACAATGTTGAACATAGAATGTAATCATTATCTAAGATCAAAGATGGAGGAGTTTGCACAAGGTGGCTCTACTATGGAGTACAAACTATGGCTTGAGGCTGGGAAACATGATGCTCCGTTTCCACAGAGACCTGATGACAGTTTCAACTCTAATGTATGGAGAAACTTCAGACGGCAGTATGGTTTCAACATAAACGCTGAGGGTGGGAAAATGTCTGATGTTATTGCTGCAATGTACCCATTGAATATCCCAGCTCCTTCCAAAGTTGGGGAACAAACATTCGAAAAATACATAAGAGAGACAAAACTTTTTCAAAGTGAAAAGTTTAAATCTTTAGCCATGAATAGAACAAGATCAGATATTGAGGAGTTTAGAAAGCTGAGGATGAAGAGTATTGGAAGGAATCCACCCATTGATGAGTCTGGTAAGAGTAATTATCATAATATTAAGGGTTTAATGCAATACTATTGTAATTGTAATTAATTTGTAAAAAATAAGTGGCACTTGTTTAATTACTAATTCAGTTTGCTCAGATATGGTCATATCATAAGGGCACTGGAATTTTTGTTAACAGAATATACATGTAGTTGTAAGCACTGTAAATAATTAAGAAAAACATAAGAATTATGGAATGAATTTTTTATGAAAATTATTTTGTCTCAAAATTTTGTCAGCTTATACAGAAAGCATAAGATATGAACATATACCAACGATATGACACAATTGTTTACTGATATCTACTGATATAAAAAAATTCACTGTCAAGTTTATGCCTGATTAATACCACTTTTAATTAAATCTTAAGACAAATATTTTTTGGGGGTATTTTTTTTTATAAAGACCACTATAATTACAAAAGCATAATTTTAAGCTAACATCATTTCTTTCCTGACATAAAATGTTCTATAATGTAGCATTTGTTTTGTTTTTAGGTAATATACTACCACCTGAAAACTTCAAGAAATATGAACACAGGTTCATACCGCCACCAGAACGGCCACCCACGCCGCCACCTCCAAACCAGAAAACTGACTCCCTTGGACAAAGATATGTGCCAAAGTCTAAACCTCACCTGTGGAAATTATCATATAAACTGAATAACCCAGAATACAACGCAGTTAGAAAGGAAATTAAGAAAAGAAAAGAAATAAAACAGCATCAACAAGAACGGGAACGTCTGAGCCCGGGGCACCAGATAACGATGATCACGCCCTCCCCTATAAACCCTCCTGCATCTACGAGATGAACAACTTCTGAGTTATTGGACACTTGATTGCAAAACTTCTTGGTGTTGTTTCATGGACACATATTATCTAAGACAATAATTTCTCACTTATTAATCTTGCAAGCCCCTTGTAAGCAAACAGAAATATGTTATGCTCCATCTGGCTCAGTTATGATCAAACTTTTTGATAAGATTTACTAGTAAATGAATCTGTAAATTGCTGTGATATATATGGCTTTGGAATGATTTTTAAGTGTGAGAATTATTGTCATAGCTAATATATATGTACATGTATCTACAAAATGACATCATGCTCTTCAGTTAAGCAATATTTTCACAAGCCTTCTTCACTTGTATGAAGACCCCTATTTTTCAATGCTTACACATTGCATGAACTTTATATCATAAATCAATGGTGCTGTTTTAGCCACATGTTTAGGCCAGAAAAGAATAGTTGTGTTTCTGGTTAATTGACCAAAAATTGGATAGGTAAATCACAAAACGTTCCTATTTTATTTCTAAGCATATCTTTTGTACTTTCGTGGCACAGTTTGTCCCTGATTATTTCGTAATGCCACTATATAATTTATTAATTGCATTTTTTTATTTTCCTGTAAAGAATTTATGGATCAGCAACAAAAGACATGGTCAGTCGGGGAGCCGGAAACACAAGTACTTTTGACTGACCTTATATTTTGTCTCGCTATTAGACATATTACTAAGAGTTATGTGTTCAACAAAAATTGGTACACATAAATATAAATCAAAACATATGTCTAGTGATCCTTGTCACTAAAATTTAATACAGTGTCTAATTTTTGAGTAAATAAAGACATGCTTTGTTTGTGTTTGTTGATGTTAAGAGTTTAAAACAAATTGGCATGTTAATTGCAATAAGTTTATATCAAGATATCATCTGTTGGTATTTCTATTAAATTGTCTTCATATTAATACAAAGTAGTAGCTAAATTACACATTCAGTGTGTAAACAAATATAAATATTATTTCTTTTTACATTCAATTGTTAATTATAGTCTGTCAAGTGCATACGATCATTTAAACAATTGTGCCTATATTTTTTTTATCAAACAAAGATCATGGATTAGTTTGTCAGTGTGTGTTACATTTGTATTTGAAGTGCAATTTCTATCATGTTATACATGATGATATTTACATGATTTAAGAATATTTCGTATTATTATTTGAATTTCAAATACAATACTTACAGATTTATTTTCTATTGTGACTTGTCTGGTCAGAAATAAAAGATAATGTGGTGCAAAGAGTGATTTGATAAACGGGCCAAAAAAATTCATTTTTTCAGTTTGCTATTTTGCCAATACATTTGTATATTAACGGCAGAATCAGTTTCAAAGTGGTGGTTCATTGTAGTCTTTACATCTTGTGCTTCTTATCAAGTTATAAAATAATTACTGTAGTACCATAGTGTAACTTTTGTCTTTCATGTGTGCTGTGAATTTTTTGTGCTTAGCATTTTGTGGTTCCAAGTACATGCCAAATGTTTTATTTGTACATTATGAGTAGATATCTGTGAACATTGTGTTGCTTTACAATTTTACTAGTTCATCCTTTAAGTATATATGGAGACAGCATGATGGCATTATATAATCCAATACTCAACAGTTTTCATTACTATACACATTCCACAGGCTGAAAGTGAAAATGATAAAGTTTGTTTGGAGTGCTCCTACCTACTCATGAAAATCCTAGCAAACGAATAAAATTAAATTTTTCTGGGTAATTGTTTTTTACTATTGTTATATAGTAAGCCTACCCAGTGCTAAATTTCTGGGTTAAACAAAATTTTATTTTCAGCCACACAGGATCGATTCATTTCATCGCAATCAAATGATTGAATTATCCTGAAAATAATCTTGTCAATTAAATTTAAACAGTAGTTTTTTAACACAATAAAATTTGACTTGTATTTCTGCAAATGTCTGACATAATGTATATACTTATTCTTTTATTATATTTTTTTCAGTGCCGACTACCTATTATTTTATCATATATTTTAAGTGCCTTCATCCTGTGATATATTTTGTTCATTTCATACCATTATTATAGTATTCATTTCAGTTCATTTTCTTCTTGTGAAGTGATGAATGTTACGTGTTGAATAAATATTTTTATTACTGACTGAAGTGCCTTCCCTTGTTACTTGAAAACAACAGAGCATATTATCCCTTTTGTTAATTCATTTTTTACTTTTCCAGAAGAACAAAAATGAGTAGCATTTTATGATACTAGAATTACATCCTGGAATAAATGTTTATAATAAACTTATTTAGTGTTTCCTCTCTGACATGCAAATGTATATGCGATTTTCACAGATCAGGCCATGCTTAAAAAATGTTGGGTCTGCTGTTACATCAATCTGACTAAAGTACTCGATCTTCCTTAAGGCTAATAGCGTAGCGGGTTTGAGGATATGATTTTAATCAGATTGCTGTTACATGATTTTGGTTTTGTTTCATTGGGTTTTACACCCCTTTTCAACAGTCAGAGTCATATTCATTGTCATTAATGTTCATGCTGAATCAACAGCAAAAAACATAATATCCAGTCTTGCCCAATTTAGATGGTTAAATAACATACAAAGAAGAAGTGGATATATTTTCTTTTTAATAAAGAGTTTTAAAAAATATAACTTAAAAACAGACATGAAAAAGAATTTGCTGAACAGGTCAGTGGCATTTGAGGCAATGATAAATACAAAGATACACTTATTGATATAAAATAATAAATAGATTCCACACAGTCAATCCTGAGTAAATGTCCACATGAGAATAAAGGTTACATACCATGTGAAAAGGCCATTGTGTAACACATTTATTTAGTACAGTGCAACAAACTCCATTCAACAACAGCATAATTATTTTTCTCACTGCACAATTTAACTATTAATTTAGCCTCTCTAGAATAACAAC